>CM023622.1:871636-1101636 GCA_013358685.1 Antennarius maculatus | reverse complement strand
GACACGTCACTGTTCTGTCGTCCTACCATTCCTGAATCTGCTGCCATCTAGTGGCCACGTTTAAAACTGCCAACATCAGGTTCTAAATGACACCAGTGTCAGGATGTCCTGGAACTCATCTCGCTCCATCATTGATGGGTTGGAGCTGGTGTGTGTTTGGCTTTCAGTCCTAATTTAATGCATTCAGACAGGAAGGAAGTTGTGTTTCCACTGCAGTGACATCAGTGACCACCAGGGGGTGACGCTCCTCTGAGGCTGATTGGTGTCACATTTGCTTTGCATGGCCAGCATGGCGCTCCCCAGAGAGGTTTCCCTGCCTCTCCTTCACACACTGTGTGTTCACACGCTGTGTGTTCACATGTTGTGTGTTCACATGCAGCTCTGTGGGCGTCACGTCATCACATGATCCTGGGACTTTTCTGGCTCAAAGACTAAAATGTTTGAGTTACTCTTCTTTGCCTTCTTTCCAACTAGCTTTTCTGTTTTTCCTATTTTTTTTGCAGAAACGCTCCAGGAAACTGGAGGGTGAAACTATTTATATCAGACATAGCAATTTAATGTTGGAGGTTGGTATCTGCGCTCGGACGTCTGCTTCATGTTGACTGATGTTCATTTTCTTTTGGCTTCCATCTCTCCGTTTCTCTTTATTTCTGTCTTGTCTTCAGCTGAACCCCAGAGGCTTGGCATGCACCATTTTTCTCTCTGATTTTCATGCAAGTAGTTTCAGTCCATGTTGTTGTGTTGGTCATTTAAATGTAATCATTTCAACGTACATGAAATACAAGTTTGGGAACTGTTTGTTTCTAGCAAGTCTAAACTGTTGCTGCAGGTCGGAAACATGAAGACAGAACACCCTT
Organism: Antennarius maculatus; assembly: GCA_013358685.1. Classification (NCBI taxonomy): domain Eukaryota; kingdom Metazoa; phylum Chordata; class Actinopteri; order Lophiiformes; family Antennariidae; genus Antennarius; species Antennarius maculatus. Next base: position 1,100,779 of record CM023622.1, on the reverse strand, counting down.
TTGTTCTTTGCTGTTGTTTCTGATTGGTCCTCTAGAGTCTTTCACGTGATGAAGGCAGCAGCAGTGGAGACCTTGCTAACAGTTCTCCTTCATTTTTCCACCTGTCTGTCCGTGACATCACTGTGATCAGAGGAATGACATGTTATCTGACGGCTAGCAGTCTGTGGACCCACATCACCCAAAGAAGGACTGTCTACTGACACCTACTGGTCACTCGTAGTGGTGACTCCAGTACTCTCCAAACCATAACCCCCAGCCCTACCCCCTAACTCTAACCCTAATCCTACCTCTAACCCCTAACTCTGAGCATAATCCTAACTCTAACCTCTAACTTACCCCTACCCCTTACCCCTAACCTTACACCTACCCCTAACCTTTACCCCTAATCCTAACAATTGCCCCTACCCCTACCCCTTACCCCTAACCCTACCCCTTACCCTTACTGCTAACCTTTACCCCTAACCCTAACCCTACCCCTTACTGTTACCCTTACCCCTACCCCTAACCCTAACCCTTATCCCTAACCCTTACCCCTAACTTGATAACAGTTAATAACTTGATTAGAGTTGATAACCTTATTACAGTTAATAACCTGATAACAGTTAGTAATCCAATAACAGTTAATAACCTTATTACAGTTAATAACCTGATAACAGTTAGTAATCCAATAACAGTTAATAACCTTATTACAGTTAATAACCTGATAACAGTTAGTAATCCAATAACAGTTAATAACCTTATTACAGTTAATAACCTGATAACAGTTAATAACATTATTACAGTTAATAACCTGATATCAGTTAATAACCTTATTACAGTTAATAACCTGATAACAGTTAATAACATTATTACAGTTAATAACCTGATAACAGTTGACTGTAGTTTTGTTTGTTAGCTTGTCCAGTAGATACGTTACCTGGTGTGCGACACAGAACCTGGTGTGTGTCACAGAACCTGGTGTGCGACACAGAACCTGGTGTGTGTCACAGAACCTGGTGTGCGACACAGAACCTGGTGTGCGACACAGAACCTGGTGTGTGTCACAGAACCCACCAGTGTCCAGCAGCTGCTGCTTTATCTCTGTGGTCGTTTTGTTATCAGGGCTCATGAGTGAAATGTAAGATCAGTGTAAAGTGAGTCTCTGCAGGCTCTAACATGAACCACAGACCAAACCACCATGACCTCAATAACCTCCATGACCTCAGGCCGTCAGTGAGGTCAGCTAAACGCTCAGCTGAATGATTTCAGAGAACATTCATCCATTTTTCCAATTTCTTAACTTTACATATACTGCATGTATATATATGCGTTAGTTTCACATTTCTCATTGCAATACATCTATTTTGGTCCTTTTGTTGTTTCCCATGTGCTTCTGGTGTTTGTTCTTTTCCTTTCACCACCGGTTCATTTGATCTATTTTTAAATGAATCTTTCATGCAGCTCTTCTGACTTTCATGTTCTTGTTCCAGGACCTGGATAAAACCCAGACGGAGATCATGCGTCACCACACGAGCATCAGCGAGATGAAGAGGAGCTTCATGGAGTCGGCCCCTGAGCCTCGGCCCAGTGAGTGGGACAAACGTCTTTCCACCAACTCACCTTTTCGTACAGCGAGTGTCAATGGTCAGCTTCAGCCCGCGGTGAGTCTGACTGGAAAGTCTGAACAATTTACTGTCAGCTGTTCCAGAGAGGGTTGGGGGGTGGGGGGGGCGGGAGAGAAGGAGTGAGAGCCTCATAAGGTTCCACCACTGAGTGCTGTTTGGCCCTCTTCCCAGTCTCCGCTGCTGAAGACCCAGACCATCACCATCTCTGATGTCACCAACTCCCTGAGAGGAAGTGTCACCTACGGGGACGTCCCATTGGTTCACACCGAGAGCAAGACCATCACCTACGAGTCGGCACAGGTAACAGGAAGTTCCCCAACCTAAACCAATGAAAAGCATTCACAGAGGTCATGTGGCACGACTTCTGTCATGTCCACGACTGGGACAAATGGACACCGTACTCTCAACACGAGAAAGTGACTTTATATCAGACCTGCTGAGTGGACAAAGTTCACGAAGTTCAGGATGAGTTTAGTGATTCACTATTGTTTTTGTGGAGTCTGGTGAAGCCTGTCTGTCCCACCAGTCCATCTGTCTGTCACAACAAGACCTCCAGACCCAAGAACCATTTACTGAACTTTAGTAGATATTTGTTTCATTTATTTTCATCACATTAGCTGTAGTTGTCCAATCTTCTTCCAGATGACTGGACAACTACAGCTAATGTGATCAGGGAGACAGGTAGGAGAGTACTTGGTGTATCATCTGGAAGGAAAGTAGATAAGGAGACTTGGTGGTGGAATGAGGAGGTACAGGAGTGTATACAAAGAAAGAGGTTAGCTAAGAAGAAGTGGGACACTGAGAGGACTGAGGAGAGTAGACAGGAGTACAGGGAGATGCTGCGTAAGGTGAAGGTAGAGGTAGCAAAGGCCAAACAAGGAGCTTATGATGACTTGTATGCTAGGTTGGACAGTAAGGAGGGAGAGACTGATCTATACAGGCTGGCAAGACAGAGAGATAGAGATGGGAAGGACGTGCAGCAGGTTAGGGTGATTAAGGATAGGGATGGAAGTCTATTGACAGGTGCCAGTAGTGTGATTGGAAGATGGAAAGAGTACTTTGAAGAGTTGATGAACGTGGAAAATGAGAGAGAACAAAGACTAGAAGAGGTGACTGTTGTGGACCAGGAAGTAGCAAAGATTAGTCAGGATGAAGTGAGGAGGGCACTGAAGAGCATGAAGAGTGGAAAGGCAGTCGGTCCTGATGATATACCTGTAGAGGTTTGGAAGTGTCTAGGAGAGGTGGTGGAGAGGTCTACAGCCGGCGACTTGGACTTCCGGCCCCCAGTCCAAGGCCTGGTGGACTGAGCTACGCCCCCCCTCAACAATCCAGAAATAGTCCTGATAAAGCTTTAGTTGTTAGTTGAACACCCTGCTAGGCTGTCATTCTTATTGCCCCCACATTTCCAACATGTCAGACTGCCGGGTCAGCACATTGGTCAGGGAGTTACACTTTAAAGCTGTTTTGTGCTTTAGTTTTGTCTATTTGGTTTTTTTTGTAGGTGTAGGTAGATTTGCCCTAAAAAATAAATACAGTACTTAATGGGAAGCAATGGGAAGCACAGAATTTATTTTTATGTAGTAGAATGACGTAAATCCTTCTGAGTAGGCGGAGGTGGGGTGAGACGAGCAGCTCTAGCTCACCGACAATGAAGCAATCATGAGTGTCCTGTCAGGAAGATCAGGACTCTGTCCTGGTGTAACAATCCGATCAGGAGCGTTGTGTGTGGAGGGCAGAGGATGTGATGAAGGTGGAGGAGGAAGAACGAGTTTGTCACATGGTGTGACCACAGATCTGTTCCTCCATCTCATCCTACTGCTGGACCTCAAGATGAATCTTGACGCTTGAGCCAATCAGACGTTGTGACAGAGTTCAATTCATTTATGGGCGGGACAGAAACATAATGGTGGTGAAATACAAATCAAAGGACAAATCAAAAGACAGGGTATGATTAGGGGTTAGGGTTAGGACTAGGGGTTAAGGTAGGGTTAGGGAAGGGTTAGGGTGTGGTTAGGGGTTAGGGTTCAGGTTAGGGGTAAGGGTTTAGTATGATGGCGTGTCATTACAGCCAGGTGGTGATGTTAGGGTTAGGGTTAGGGGTTAGTACGATGGCGTTTCGTTACAGCCAGATGGTGACGTTAGGATTAAGGGTTAGTGTTAGGGGTTAGGGCAGGGTTAGGGTTTTGGTCACTGTTAGGGTAGGGTAGGGTTAGGGTTTCGTATGATGGCGTGTCGTTAGGGTTAGGGGTTAGGGTTAGGGGTTAGTGTTAGGGTAGGGTTAGGGTAGGGTTAGGATTAGGGGTTAGGGTATGGTTAGGGGTTAGGGTTCAGGTTAGGGTTAGGGGTAAGAGTTTAGTATGATGTCATGTCGTTAGGATTAGGGGTTAGGGTTAAGGGTTAGTGTTTGGGTAGGGTGAGGGTAGGGTTAGGATTAGGGGTTAGGGTATGGTTATGGTATGGTTAGGGGTTAGGGTTAGGGGTTAGTGTTAGAGTAGGGTTAGGATAAGGGGTTAGGGTAGGGTTAGTGAAGGGTTAGGGTAGGATTAGGGGTTAGGGTTAGTGTTTAGGTAGGGTTAGGGTTAGGACTAGGGGTTAGGGTAGGGTTAGGGAAGGGTTAGGGTATGGTTAGGGGTTAGGGTTCAGGTTAGGGGTAAGGGTTTCGTATGATGGCATGTCATTAGGGTTAGGGCTTAGGGTTAGGGGTTAGTGTTAGGGTAGGGTTAGGATTTGGGGTTAGGGAAGGGTTAGGGTTAGGATTAGGAGTTAGGGGATGGTTAGGGGTTAGGGTTCAGGTTAGGGTTAGGAGTAAAGGTTTCATATGATGGCAAGTCGTTAGGATTAGGGGTTAGGGTAGGGTTAAGGAAGGGTTAGACTATGGTTATGGGTTAGTGTTAGGGTAGGGTTAGGATTAAGGGTTAGGGTATGGTTAGGGGCTAGGGTTCAGGTTAGGGTTGGGGGTAAGGGTTTAGTATTATGTTGTGTCGTTAGGGTTAGGGGTTCGGGTTAGGGGTTAGTGTTAGGGTAGGGTTAGGGTTAGGGAAGGGTTAGGATTAGGGGTTAGGGTATGGTTAGGGGCTAGGGTTCAGGTTAGGGTTAGGGGTAAGGGTTTAGTATTATGTTGTGTCATTAGGGTTAGGGGTTCGGGTTAGGGTAGGGTTAGGATTAGGGGTTAGGGTAGGGTTAGGGTATGGTTAAGGTTTAGGGTTCATCTTAAGGTTAGGGGTAAGGGTTTAGTATGATGGCGTGTCGTTACAGCCAGATGGTGATGTTAGGGTTAGGGTTAGGGGTTAGTACGATGGCGTGTCGTTACAGCCAGATGGTGATGTTAGGGTTAGGGTTAAGGGTTAGTACGATGGTGTGTCGTTACAGCCAGATGGTGATGTTAGGGTTAGGGTTAGGGGTTAGTACGATGGTGTGTCGTTACAGCCAGATGGTGACATTAGGGTTAGAGTTTAGGGTTAGGGGTTAATGTTAGGGTAGGGCTAGGATAGGGATAGGATTAGGGGTTAGGGAAGGGTTAGGGTTAGGATTAGGGGTTAGGGTATGGTTAGGGGTTAGGGAAGGGTTAGGGTTCGGGGTAAGAGTTTCGTATGATGGCATGTCTTTAGGGTTAGGGGTTAGGATTATTGTTAGGGTAAGGTTAGGGTAGGTTTAAGATTACGGGTTAGGGTATGGTTAGGGGTTAGGGTTCGGGTTAGGGGTAAGGGTTTAGTATGATGTCGTGTCGGTAGGGTCAGGGGTTAGGGTTAGGGGTTAGTGTTAGGGTAGGGTTAGGATTAGGGGTTAGGGTTAGGGTTAAGGAAGGGTTAGGGTATGGTTAGGGGTTAGGGTTCAGGTTAGGATTAGGGGTAAGGGTTTAGTATGCTGGTGTGTCATTACAGCCAGATGGTGATGTCAGGGTTAGGGTTTAGTACGATGGCGTGTCGTTACACCCAGATGGTGATGTTAGGGTTAGGGGTTAGTATGATGGCGTGTTGTTACAGCCAGATGGTGACGTTAGGGTTAGGGGTTAGGATTAGGAGTTAGGGCTGGGTTTGGGTTACTGTTAAGGTAGGGTAGGATTAGGGTATCGTATGATGGCGTGTCGTTTGGCTTAGGGGTTAGGGTTAGGGTTAAGGGTTAGTGTTAGGGTAGGGTTAGGATTAGGGGTTAGGGTTCAGGTTAGGGTTAGGGGTAAGGGTTTAGTATGATGTTGTGTCGTTAGTGTTAGGAGTTACGGTAGGGTTAGGGTAGGGTTAGGGAAGGGTTAGGGTATGGTTAGGGGTTAGGGTTTTGGGTTAGTATTAGGGTAGGGTTAGGGTTAGGACTACGGGTTAGGGTAGGGTTAGGGAAGGGTTAGGGTGTGGTTAGGGGTTAGGGTTCAGGTTAGGGTTATGGGGTAAGGGTAAGGGTTTAGTATGATGTTGTGTCATTAGGGTTAAGGATTAGGTTTAGGGGTTAGTGTAAGGTTAGGGTAGGGTTAGGATTAGGGATTAGGGTATGGTTAGGGGTTAGGGTTAGGGGTTAGGGTCAGTGTTAGGGTACGGTTAGGGTAGGGTTAGGGTTAGGACTAGGGGTTACGGTAGGGTTAGGGAAGGGTTAGGGTATGGTTAGGGGTTAGGGTTCAGGTTAGGGTTAGGGGTAAGGGTTTCGTATAATGGCGTGTCGTTAGGGTTAGGGGTTAGGGGTTAGTGTGAGGTTAGGGTAGGGTTAGGATTAGGGGTTAGGGTATGGTTAGGGGTTAGGATTAGGGGTTAGGGTAGGGTTAGGGAAGGGTTAGGGTATGGTTAGGGGTTAGGGTCAGTGTTAGGGTAGGGTTTGGGTAGGGTTAGGGTTAGGACTAGGGGTTACGGTAGGGTTAGGGAAGGGTTAGGGTATGGTTAGGGGTTAGGGTTCAGGTTAGGGTTAGGATTAGGGGTTAGGGTATGGTTAGGGGTTAGGGTTCAGGTTAGGGTAAGGGGTAAGGGTTTAGTATGATGTCGTGTTGTTAGGGTTAGGGGTTAGGGTAGTGTTAGGGGTTAGTGTTAGGGTAGGGTTAGGATTAGGGGTTAGGGTAGGGTTAGGGAAGGGTTAGGGTATGGTTAGGGGTAAGGGTTAAGGGTTAGGGTAAGGGGTAAAGGTTTAGTATGATGTTGTGTTGTTAGGGTTAGGGGTTAGGGTAGTGTTAGGGGTTAGGGGTTAGAGTTAGGGTAGGGTTAGGATTAGGGGTTAGGGTAGGGTTAGGGTATGGTTAGGGGCAAGGGTTAGGAGTTAGGGTTAGTGTTAGGTTAGGGTTAGGACTGGGGGTTAGGGTAAGGTTAGGGAAGGGTTAGGGTATAGTTAAGGGTTAGGGTTCAGGTTAGGGTTAGGGGTAAGGGTTTGGTATGATGGCGTGTCGTTACAGCCAGATGGTGATGTTGTCCTGAACATGTCTTCCATCCTTCTCCACTAAAACCATTTGTTCTTCTACTCAACTGTCTGTGAACACAGAGTCTCGTCTTTCCCAGCTTCCTTAAAACCATGTGAACGTTAGCAGGAGTAACATTCTTTCTCCCAAGCAGAAGTTAATGGTCAGAGGGAAGTGATGGTGTGACATCATGACAGATGAAATGCTCCATCTGTCGGTGTTGTCCTTCTAAACGATGTGTTTCCTACAGCCTGTGGACAGCCCAGCAGAGAAGGAAGCAGGAGTGCTACTTAGCGCCCAGACCATCACATCTGAGACCATCAGCACCACCACCACCACCCAGATCACCAAGGTTCACCAACACCCACACCCAGTCATGATGCACAACACTCATTCATTCCTGTACCATTACCAGCGATACCAACTATTAATGAGGAGACTGTCAGCGGTTTGACACTCATTCACAAGGAGTTCAGGACCACTGCCTTCTTTTAATTGTGACTTGATGGTAGACGTAGCTTCACAGCTGCTATGCTCTTTCATTTAAGTTTCCTTTTTGGTTGGAGTTTAGGTCTAATTCATGTTTTCCTTGCAGACAGTAAAAGGAGGGATCTCAGAGACTCGCATTGAGAAGAGAATCATCATCACTGGAGACACTGAAATCGATCATGACAAGGTGAGGAATGGAAACGATTCCAGTGGACTCATTTTAACACCAAAGTCATAAACTATACAGTTAAAAAGGGTGTTTGTTGCTATATGGTTTTTATAGTTTTGATGTAGATATACAGTATCTCTCTCTCTCTCTCTCGCTCTCTCTCTATCTATCTATCTATCTATATATCTATACATACACACACAACCGTTCCAGTTCTTCTTTTTCTTCCTGATGTTCCTCCGTCCTCCTTAAACCCGTTTCCTTCCTGTTGTTCTTCCTGTTGTTCTTCCTATTGTTCTTCCTATTGTTCTTCCTGTTGTTCTTCCTGTTGTTCTTCCTGTTGTTCTTCCTGTTGTTCTTCCTGGTGTTCCTCCGTCCTCCATAAACGCGTTTCCTTGTTGTCCTCCAGGCTTTGGCTCAGGCCATCAAAGAAGCCAAAGAACAGCATCCGGACATGTCTGTCACCAAAGTGGTGGTGCACCAAGAAACGGAGATCACTCCAGAGTGATGGATGGAATAGTGAAGGTGAGCGCTCACCTGTGGTTTGACTGGAACAGTTCTGTAGCGTTACCGTAGTAACAGTCCTGTCCACTGATGTTCTCCACGTCGCTCCAGGACAGTGTTTATTGGTGCTGTGCTGATACCAGCTGAACGTCCATTGTTCTTTACAGTGTGATATTAATAAATTGTAAACTGTTATGTGACAGTTTTCTAGTAAATTAAATTAAATTAAATTAAATATTAGAAACTGTTATGTGACAGTTTTCTAGTAAGCTAACTGTCATCAGCAGCCGCTGCACAGAAAACTGTTCTGTGTGAGTGATTGATGCGTTAAGTTATGACATTAGGTTATTAAGTTCTGACGTCTGTTTGAAAGGAACATTAATGGATCCTGGTAAATTCCAAACGTGGAAACCCGTCCTTGTTATATTAGATCCTGATGTCATTTATTTAGAATCAGGATGAAATCATGGATCTATTTTTCTATGAACATTAAATACATACATTAGATTAGATCAGGAAAACAGATGGGTGGGGGGGTTTGTCTGATTGGTAGTTCAGAGCGGGTCGTTATGACTTTAAATGTCGCTGGTTCTCATTGGTTCTCATTTTACTCGTGTTCAGATCTAAAGTTCTGACGTTGGGTTGATGATTTCATCTTTCTCTTTTTTCTCTGATCACGTTTTCTACCCCTCCTGACTCAGACCTGTCGTCAGCCCCATCCCTCCCTTCTTACCTGTTTCTCTATCGACACCCCCAACATCACACCTGGCTGCACAGCGTTCATGTTGGAGCAACAGATCACATCAGAAAGAACAGTTTTTAACGATTAACCTCTGAGAGTGGAGTTAGTCCTGAAGACCACATCGACAGGAAAGTCCGTGACAAGTCCCGGAATTAACAACGACCCCCCCCCCCCAAGTTGTGTTTACCACCAAACGGTCATTAATGATCAGCTCCTGGACTGACTATTATTGATCAGCTCCTCTCTCCTGTTCGACATATAAAGAATGTAAAGTCGTCGAAGGTTTTCTGATTTGCTCATCTCCGTTTTGACCGATGTTTTTATGAAATATTTTCAGCGGTTGTGGTCTTTTAACGTTGAGATTATTGTACTTTATTTTTCTACAGCTCTTCAGACTTTCAAAAATTGTTTGCCAACCACTTTGAGGACGAGTGTATTTTATATGTGTCTTTCAAACTGTATTTAACGTGTTTTGAGTATTTGTTTTTCATGGGACTACACACCAGATTACCCCTCCTAGGATGAGTTTGATGTCATTTCCTGTACTAAATATTTTATTTTCTCCTCTCAATGTGAAAAAATATTTTTTCAATTCTTGTACATAAAAAGATTAATTCTATCGATCCATGGGGAGTTCCTCTTTCCTCCTTATTTAAAGTTCTGACTAGGTTTTCTTTGTGTTGTTGTAGAATCGGGGCTTTAACAGGAATAAGATGACAGCAGTGATTCAATTTTCCTTAACTCTCATGTCTGTTATTTTACATTGGGTGTGTGTGTGTGTGTGTGTGTGTGTGTGTGTGTGTGTGTGTGTGTGTGTGTGTGTGTGCATGCTTACATGCACTCATGTTTTGCATTGTAGATTTTTCAGCAGTTTTATCTACCTTCATAATTTTGTACTGAAAGAATTCCAGTCTCCAAATGCAGTTGTACTGAATCATACGCAGCCTGATGTCAGCACCAACAGTATTTTTGTATGTTTCTATTTATGATTTTCTACTAAATGAGCGGTGTGTATTTATCCAGACAGACGCCGTTCAACTGAAACACGACAGAGTTTAACTGGAGTCACTTTAGATGCATCTGAAAACCATCTATAATGCTGTTTATTATAGTTTATCCAGTAGAATTTCATATCTGTGGAGAAAAGGAGACGGATAATAATAATTTATTTCAAATACTTCAGATTTCTATGCTCTTAGGATGAGTTCGGTAACCCATAATTTAAAAGCAAGATAGGTTGTTCGTGAAAGAAAAGCTCATTTCAGGTCCAGTAAGGTGTTCTTCAGATGAAAGATTTTAAAACCATTAACGGAATATAATGTTATAATAAATCACATGGAATCAGGGAATGACTCCAGTTAACCTCTAGAGAACCTGTTTGTGTGGTGAACGTTCCAACATGCTTTCATTGTGAACAAAGACAATATATTTAATGCTTTAATCTGCTTCATTGAGGTTTTTTCTTTCAGATGATTTTTTTCTCTTTCTATGGGGGGAAACATCCTAGTTTGATATTATAGTAATTTATGTCACAGTGTTATTGTGTTATTGACTCCTTAGTCCACACCTTTCATTCCACGTCAGCAGATATTCAGTATGGCACCTGCTGTGTGTGTTAGAATCTACTCTGTACAGTCCTTTTAAAGGTATATTTCAGTCAAACTCTTTGTTGTGTTAATGTATTTGTGAACCCCAATTTTCCATCAAATAAAGGCTAAAAAACAGCATAAGTACACACTCGTCCTGGTCGTGAATACAGATTAGTGACATCTGGAGAAACCTCTAGAGCGGCTGGAATTTATCTGGAGTTTCACAGCCATCAGTTCCCATCGTTAGATATACAGCATAACGTGTGTGTGTGTGTGTGTGTGTGTGTGTGTGTGTGTGTGTGTGTGTGTGTGTGTGTGTGTGTGTGTTTGTTTGCTTCTGTGCTCAGAGATAGTCATCCTCTCCTGTTGTGCTCCTGCACTTTGCCCCCTCATGTCCCCTCCAGGTGTCAGATAGTGACCTTACCTGTGTTGTGTCCTATAAGTGGTGTTGTCAGGGAACCTGCCAGGCAGACTAGTAGATGCCAGAGTCAAGGATCTTGGAGGCCCAACAGGCGATAGAGGTGAGTGAGCTGCTGAAGGACAGTCAGTTTTATAAAGCCAATAACATAAAAACAGCCCATAATGTAATAAACCTGCCCATTTTGTTAGATTAAAATATAAAAGGCCAATAACATAATAATTTATTACTAACCCTAGGTTAATAACCGTAATTATTATGTTATTACCCAATAGTTATTACATTATTGGTTCAGGACTTTATTACGCTATTGGCCAGTTGTTACCTTGATGGCCAATTACATTTCAAACACGGGCAAATTTATGATGATATTATTGGCTTCTTCAAACCTGCATCACAGCCCCCCAGGGAGGAAATAGAACAACTTCCCCTTCACGTTCCATCCTGTCCTATGGGGTCAGGTCCACGACTGCTCAGCCGTTGACTCAGAATTGGATCTGGTCCGTTCTGTGATGCTGCCCATCCATCAAATCCTTGGTCTCCCTCTTGATCTTGTTCCATTTGTTTGTCTTAGTAAAGTTTTGCACAAGTTGTTTTGCCGTTTGCTGACTTCTCTTTCTTTATGGCTACTGTAACCCGTGTTTTAACTTGTCTGTCCATGAAGTTATTAACATTCTGTGTACGTCAGCAATGTTCCCTCTAATGTTCCATGTGTCTGGGCAAACAGACTTCCTGAGCACATTAGTTGTTGGATGGATACAGCATCAGTGAGACCGGATCTCGTTCTTTACCACGTGTTGGTGGATGGATACAGCATCAGTGAGACCGGATCTCGTTCTTTACCACGTGTTGGTGGATGGATACAGCATCAGTGAGACCGGATCTCGTTCTTTACCACGTGTTGGTGGATGGATACAACATCAGTGAGACCGGATCTCGTTCTTTACCACGTGTTGGTGGATGGATACAACATCAGTGAGACCGGATCTCGTTCTTTACCGCGTGTTGGTGGATGGATACAGCATCAGTGAGACCGGATCTCGTTCTTTACCACGTGTTGGTGGTTGGTGGTCATTTCCCATTGTGGTATAAATAATCTTATTTTATCTTAACCCCTGAGAACCCACACTCTTTTATCCTTAAAGGAAGACTCTGGGTTATAACACAGACCAAGTGGACCACATAGAGTTCCATGGGGGTGTTACGTTGGTGTCACTGTGGGTGAAAAGACTGAATAAAACCCTGAAGCAGTTCAGGTCTTGGTTAACTCAGCGACAAAGGAGAGAGAATGAGTGATGAAGGGAAATGGAGCCAGTAATCATTCCAGGTGTTCCTCTATGTTATAAATAATGACATAACCCTCAATGCATTGTTTACTTGCCCATTGGCCACAAAATGTTGGGGGTGGGCCAGCGTCATGCAGGCTGTGAGCTGGACTAGTACTGGTGATGTAACTGCATCCATCATGGAGGTTCACCTTCTGTCGTTTAGCAGAGGTAATAAATAGAGAACCGCCTCGCTCTGCTGCCCCCACCCCCCCAATCTGGAACTCAAGCTGCTTTTGTGTCTGTAGCATATTGAGTGGAGGAGTGGGGGCCGATGCAGAGACAGCCATTGTCCCTGTCAGTTTAAAAGGCTTCGTGCTCCTCTGTCAACACTGAGGACAGACATTCCCAGTGAGACTCCCAGCAGACACTGCGCCCCCCCCCCCCCCAACTCCCTCTATCAACATCCCCCTACCCTCTAAACTCCCTCTTTCTCTCGTTTTTCTGTTTTTTACGATCTAAGCGTTAATTTCTCTGCGCTGAGTGTGGAGCCGTTTTCTCAGTCAGCTGAACGTGACTCCGTGGCTCAGTGTGTAAACACTACACGGGCTGATCCTATCGAGACCACCGTTAAACATCGGGAAGAATTAGTGGAGTGGTTACGCCCTCCTCTGATGGTCAGGCTGCCAGCGTAACATAAGACAGCAAGGGTGTGAATGAAGGAGGCAGGACAACCAATGCTAATATTTAACAAAGATTTACAAAAAAACTAAAATAACATCTCTACGGGACACAGAGCGCAGACACACATAGACCCCAATCCCCCTGAGCTATGAACTGGCCACTAAAGAAAAGAGCCCCAAAAGAAACTAAACACTTACTCCCTAAATAACCCCAAAACTAACCCGAAAATAACAGGCACCGTAGTGCCCCCAAAAATACAAGGGTTAGTGCCAGCACTCTAGCTAGTGTGTATAACAGGGGATTGACTACGTGAAGTGGGAAACACGATGTATACCTGCAGGTGTCTAGCTAAGTTCCCTACCTCTTGGCTCTGGCCCCGTCTAAAGGAGAGAAGATCAAAATCAGGACAACATCAAAAAAAGGCAAAAACATGGTCAAAAAGCAAAACTGTAACAAGACTGGGAAACAAGATAACATAAGTTAACTGCAAAAACAATGCAAGCCAAAAATGAGAGCCGCCATCTCTCGCCACAGAGCAAACAATTGAACTTATATCAGACCAGGGGAGAGATGATTGGTGAATGCTTGATTGATGACCAACTGGTTTCAGCTGTGAAGGCCTTGGTCGATCACACAGGTGAAACCTATTGAGAGGGACTGGTCCAATGAATACAAACACAAACCAATGGGAAACAACATTAACATAACATACCTCCACCTGTACCAGGAGTCCAACATAGTGTTTGAAAATGGGACAGAAATCATCGGAGACGACAACAGATGATTACAGACAGGATATAATTAAAGCTGTGTTATCCGACAGTTGTCAGGGACAATGAGAGATCGCTGGCTAACAGCACCAGGGAGCTAACAGCACCAGGGAGCTAACACCGTCTAATGAAACATGGGTTGTTACCGGAGAGGTGACATCCCATGTTTCCAGCCATGGGTGGAATAAAGTGGATGTTCTGAACTGCTGGCTCAGCAGAACAGCTGAATGCAGACAGATAGCGGCGGCCTGAACCGTCTGCTTGGAGGAGATAAATCACAGATGTTGAGAGAAGAACCGGAAGCAGAGAAATGACCAGGAGAAACAAGGGATTGCAAAGACATCTGGAGATAAGGTCGTAATGCGGCTGCTGGGAAAGCAGGTGAGCACAACGCCAGAGGAAACCACCACTCACAGTTCACGCCCTGCTCACGCCTGCTACCGTCTGGTTTGTCGTGAGAGATGGTGCTGCTGGTGCGTCAGAGGATGAGTGTGGAGGTGAGAGGAGCTTCATTTCAGGCTTTATTAGCAATGAGCAGCTTGGAGTTTCCCTGAAATCTGACTTGACAAGGACACATTCAGACAGTGTCCTTGTAATACCAGACACTGTCTGCATGTTCAATCACAAATACATTCTCAGGTAGAACACCTTTTTTTACTGAATCTTTTTTTCTTTAAATTATGACTTTTAGTAGTGTGTACTAATAAATTTAAAGAAATTTCAATCAAAATAAAATGGGTGATAACAAAATGGCTAATAGCACATGGCTCATAGGGACTGATTACAGTGGGGATAGTTTGGGATGAGTTGGACCACAGGGTTCAGACAAAAGGTCCAACAAGTTCTCAGCACCTCTGGGAACTCCTTCAAACTGCTGTAGAACAATTTCAGGAGACGACCGGATGAACACATTGTGAGAAGAACAAGAGTTTAGAAAGCTGTCGTCAAATGACGGGGTGGATCGGTGGTTAACGCAAAGTTTTAGCATTAATTAGCATTTTTAGCATTATTTGTTCAAGAAACACACAGTACTGTTGAAAATCCTACCATTACTTGTTATGAGATGTGAATTCCTTTTTGCGTGAATGCAAATTTTGTCTGTGTGATAATTTTGTGATCTGCTTTAATAAAATTGCTTTTAAAAATCAGATATCTCTCTCACAGCACACAGGTTACACAGTCACCGGCCACCAACCCGGAGCCACAGAATTACACGCAGGACACGGATAACAGCACAAAGGATGGACAGAGTAGACAAGAGCCTGTTTTTAAGTTTGATTCATGTTAAAAAGTGAGATGCTTTTATTGGTTCTGGAAACATACAGTATTGTTGGAAATCCTTCCGTTGTTTGTTTGTTGAAATGTGAATTCCTTTTTGTGTGAATCTCTTTTGGATCATGTGTCAATGTGATTATTTTGTAATTTGATTTTTATGAATAAATGTGATGTTAAATCAAAAATCTCTCTCTCTGATCTGAGAAGAGGAAGGAGTGTGTTAGCGTATCTGTGCATCTACTCACTCTATTTTTTTGTTTTTTAATGTATTTCCTACAGTTTTTTTGTGGACCATAATTCCAGCAAGACACAAAAGGTTTGAGGAACAAAAGGTAAAAAAAATTTCCTGACCCCAACGTGTTTCTGGATGGCGTCAGTTTTTATATGAGAAGTAAAACAAGAAGTAGTGAGCCAGTTTTTACAGACCAAGAGTTTTATAAATTGAAAAAAATAAGGAAATAAGTAAAAGACATGATCGTAGAAGAGATGATTGTGGAGAACGAAAAATTGTTTTTTTGTTTGTTTTTTTCTTAATTTTCTGTCTCTCTCTGTCTCACTCTCTGTCTCTCTCTCTCTGTCTCACTCTCTCTCTGTCTCACTCTCTGTCTCACACTCTCTCTGTCTCTCTCTGTCTCTGTCTCTGTCTCACTCTCTGTCTCTGTCTCACTCTCTGTCTCTGTCTCACTCTCTGTCTCACTCTCTCTGTCTCTGTCTCTCTCTCCGTCTCTCTCTTTGTCTCTCACTCTGTCTCTCTCTGTCTCTCTCTCTCTCTCTCCGTCTCACTCTCTCTCTCTGTCTCTCTCTCTCTCTCTGTCTCTGTCTCTCTGTCTCTCTGTCTCTCTCTCTCTCTGTCTCTCTCTCTCTCTCTCTGTCTCTGTGTCTCTCTCTCTCTGTCTCACTCTCTCTCTCTGTCTCGCTCTCTGTCTCTCTCTCTCTCTCTCTCTCTCTCTCTGTCTCTGTGTCTCTCTGTCTCTCTCTCTGTCTCTGTCTCTCTCTCTGTCTCTCTCTGTCGCTCTGTCTCTCTCTCTGTCTCACTCTCTCTCTCTGTCTCGCTCTCTGTCTCTGTCTCTCTCTCTGTCTCACTCTCTCTGTCTCACTCTCTCTCTGTCTCTGTGTCTCTCTGTCTCTCTCTCTGTCTCTGTCTCTCTCTCTGTCTCTCTCTGTCGCTCTGTCTCTCTCTCTCTCTCTCTCTCTCTCTGTCTCACTCTCTCTCTCTGTCTCGCTCTCTGTCTCTCTCTCTCTGTCTCTCTGTCTCACTCTCTCTCTCTGTCTCGCTCTCTGTCTCTCTCTCTGTCTCTGTCTCTCTGTCTCTCTCTGTCTCTCTCTCTGTCTCTGTCTCTCTCTCTGTCTCTCTCTGTCGCTCTGTCTCTCTCTCTCTCTCTCTCTGTCTCACTCTCTCTCTCTGTCTCGCTCTCTGTCTCTCTCTCTCTGTCTCACTCTCTCTCTGTCTCTGTGTCTCTCTGTCTCTCTCTCTCTCTCTCTCTCTCTCTGTCTCACTCTCTCTCTCTGTCTCGCTCTCTGTCTCTGTCTCTCTCTGTCTCACTCTCTCTCTGTCTCTGTGTCTCTCTGTCTCTGTGTCTCTCTGTCTCTCTCTCTGTCTCTCTCTGTCTCTGTCTCTCTCTGTCTCTGTCTGTCTCACTGTCTCTCTCTGTCTCTGTCTCTCTCTCTGTCTCTCTCTGTCTCTCTGTCTCTCTCTGTCTCTGTCTCTCTCTGTCTCTGTCTCTCTCTGTCTCTGTCTCTCTCTCTGTCTCTCTCTGTCTCTGTCTCTCTCTGTCTCTCTCTGTCTCACTGTCTCTCTGTCTCTCTCTGTCGCTCTGTCTCTCTCTCTCTCTGTCTTTGTCTCTCTCTCTCTGTCTCACTCTCACTCTGTCTCTGTCTCTCTCTGTCTCTCTCTGTCTCTCTGTCTCTGTCTGTCTCTCTCTGTCTCTGTCTCTGTCTCACTCTCTGTCTCTCTCTCTCTCTCTCTCCGTCTCAGACCAAAGCATTAACTAAATGAAGTCTTATAAACTGATGATCGATGACGTCTCCTTTCCTCCTGTCACTATTGTGACATACGACAGAAAAGTGCTGCTCATATACAAATTAATGCATAAAAATAATTATGTAATTCTTTCATTTGTATTTTTGGTTGCCCTTCAACAGACTTGCATTTTTTAAAATGCCTTTATTTAATCATGTTTGTTTTTTAATGTGCAATAGGTAGATAGGTATGTAGGTAGAACTTGAATAATCTGTTAGACAACGCTTCTTAAACGTAAAACCACTTGGTTTACTTTCTCTGTAAGATGACTGGTAGGGAATAACATTACTATTTTAGATTTATATTCTATTTCTGGGATGACATCCGTGTCCTGTTGAAGGACTTCAGAGGGAAACTTTGGTACATTTACAGTAATTTCCATAAATTTGACTTGTCCTTGTAAAGCAACAAACACATTCAAATAAAGTAGACCGCCTTTCACACGTCCCTTGAGTCATCGTCTTACCCAGGATTCATTGTGCTCTACTTGAAATACATATACTTCTCATTTTAGAGCTGCAAATCAACATCACAGGAGAAGATGATGACAACATTTTTTGCAAATCAAAGTCAGATCCCAGCAGAAACCCAAGGGTTATGCTAATAAAAGACTTTCAGTGTGAACAGGTGTACCTCTGGAAATCTGTTCAAACAACTGAAAACTAAAGTGACTGAATAAAGAATGATTGTGACCAGGGAACCAAAATCAAGTTCAGTCACTGAGTTGATTTTTATTGAAACTGACCTTTAACGACATTGTGCTAGACCAGTGGTTCTTAACCTGGGTTCAATCGAACCCTAGGGGTTCGGCGGAGACAGAGGTCAAGACAAAACACCCGAAACGATGCATTGGGTGTTTTTGCCGAACATACACGAATCACTGTATGTTTGACACATCATGTCAATTCGTGATGACACGCCCCCCTCAGCCATCATTGGATGCAGGTGATCACGTGACGCTACATCGATTAGCCTACCTGTGCTACAGGGGATTTTGAGCACTCAGTAGTGGATTTCTGCCTGTCATGATGGTACGTCATCTGATTGCTTTCTTAATATTTTAATTCATAGTAACTATGTTGAGCAAAAACAGAAAGTGGTCGGACGAATACGTGCAACGTGAATTTACATGTACTGTATAACGGAACGTGATGGGTGTCAGTGTTCTGCAGGATTTGAATGTCAAGTTGAGCAACTCTAGTCTCTCACTGGAAAAATAAAGGAACACTTCCTTAAGCTGATGGAAAACAACAGAAACAGACTTTGCTGTGAAATGACATCAGAGTAACACTTGTCAAGGTGAAGCCACTCATACCTGAACTGGTCTCTATAACAACAGCAGAAGTCACATTGATTTACAGGTAGATCATTTCATGTGAGTTCATGCACTGTCTTGGTTTGGTTCTTTGAAAAAGGTGACATTAATGCACAATTCATTAAATAATCCATGAAATGGAAACATGAAGCGAAGGGTTTCTCCTGGGCTCTGGAGGTACCTGATCCACTGGAGCTTCAGTCTACTGATGAGCTGATTCCAGCAGAACCTGGACCGGAAAAATGTACCAGAACCACCAGGAACAGGTTTTCCTACAGACGGGTTGGAGGGCTGGTACCAGGGACCCCGGGCCTCAGAAGCCGTCAGCGGTGCCACAGGTAGTGAATAACGCAAAGGAAGTCCAACCAGGAACTGAACATACTTTCCACAAGTTTGTGGTATATCGTTTTAAGATTTTGGGATAATATATGTTTGATTTTTATGAGCTGTAATTCATAAACAAAAAGGTTACAAATACTTAATTTGTGTTTAATAAATCTAAAAATATCTGAAAGTTTCACATAACTTCCATGAAATACATTTTTTATGTAGTGTCTCTACACACAGATTTGTCATCACCCTTTTTTTCCCCATCATCCAACACAGTGTAAAACTGCGTCTTCCTTAGCCGTAGAGTGTTTGAAATGTATTTGATCTCGTACGCCTCGACAAACACGCACACGTATGCTTCATACTTGGAACAAATCAGTCCATCTGTCTTCTGAGCGAGTTGAGCTTCTGATTAAACAGGAAACACTAACTGCTATCCGACTCCAGCAGGAGCAAATAATGATGAAAGAAATGGTGGAACCCCGTGGAGGCAGGTTCGAGGTGCAGCTCCAAAGCAGGAAATACTGCTTCTGCTCTTCCATTTGAACAACCAATGAGAACCGCTGTTTTGCTGTCGGGCGCCACGAGCGTTCTACTGACGACTGGCGTCTTTCTCCTTGTCAGCTTGAGTTATGTGAGCCTTTCTCTTGCAATCTGCTGATGCATTCACTCATGGGCTGCTCTGCTTTCATTTAATTGGATCTGTGAAGCCTTTTTAACCCTTGCAGCCTTTGTGCCAAATCACTGTTAATCATGACACCATTGCTTGTTTCTTGCTGGTTAGCTCAAACATCAGCAGATGCTTCCTGCTGCAGGCCTCACAGAAACACACACGTGGTCTCTGATCGTTCTTCACAGTAATGACCTGCTCTCGGTTCATATAAATGCTGTTGAAGTCTGTCTAATTACCTCTGCCAGGAAGGGGATGTGATTGGTTCAGTTTGAAGGTTTGTTGAAAGAGCCATACACAACCAATAAATGCACCAAAAACGGACCCTACGATATCAAACAGATGATTACATCTTGGTGATTAGGATATGGATCTGTATTAGAAAAGTTTAAATAGACCTATTTACACTTTGTTGTAGTTTTCTTAATTTTGGATCGTAGCTTCATGACTGAATTGCACCATGATCACAAATTGGGATAAACCTCACTTTAAAATACTACTGCATACTTTTAAATTTTAAAACATGGTGCAACCTTAGAGTGGGTGTTCACTCTGCTTTATTATTGTGTGAGTTACTTCCCTCTACCATTCCTCTAGCAGAGAAAACTGCTGTGTTTAAAGAAAAAACCCAAACACTGATTTTCTCCAAAAAAGCAACGTTTAAGGTTTTAAAAAAAAAAGTTTAAGGTTTGGTGAAGAATCGTTGCAAATTTATTGCAAAACATATCGTCACATGAAAATAAGTTGCGGTGAGTACTTACCAGTGAATGCATCATGTGAACCCAATTCTCCGGCTCTGGTTAATTCAGGAACATGTCCACATGGTCGGGGGTCTGAGGCCAACCTGCTCCTGACGGAACAATCCATCAATCAACCTTTATTGATCACATCAGCAGATATTTCACAGCTTTTAGCAGAGAAAGAAACCCAACAACCCAACAGTCAAACCTACAAATCTATTTCAATTTGATTGGATTTTCAGTCTTGCCGTCAGATGATGGCTCCTACATCAGTCGTGTGAGCATCACTGTTTAGTACCCCCGTGTTGAATTTCATTAACATTCATCATGTGTCCTGTCCATCACTAGAACTATCAGTGGTAGCTAATGTTATTTTTCTACTTTCAGTGTTAAAGAGTTGATGACACTGAGATAATCATAATGAGGAAGTGGCATTAGGTTGTGTGTAAGAGCTAACCACATGACTACCCCATCCTGCCCTGGTATTGTTTACCAGGGCAGGATGGCCCTGGTAAACAATACCAAAGAACTGAGGTGTTGATACACAGCAGTCCTTTTCTGTTTCCAGGTGTGATCCTGTTTCGAACCACCAACAAAAGCCCCAAACATGGACGATAGACCGACTCATGAAGACAGGAGACAGTCACAGGAGGTGGACTATGGACCCAAATGCAGGACACCAAAAGCGAATCCTTTCTGCATTTAATAACAAACTCAAAAAAACTCCACAGACAAGAATTACAAAATCAGAAAATACCAACAGGAACCAAACTAGAGAAAACGAACCAGCGCAGAGCTCTCATCGAGCCAGGCTTAAAAAGCCTCATGGTCATTAGCACCAAAACAAGTTCAGGTGTGACGATCAGAAAGGGTGTGTGGATGAGTCTCAGGTGTGGAGAAGACCAACAGGTGTGGAGCCATGGCTCCACCCACAGGCTTGGCCTGTCCCTGCCACACACCAGCACTGCTACACCGAACCGTGACAGAGACTGTCCACCAGAACCATCTGGAAAGTGCAGTGAGGCCACGCCCACGGACCGTCAGCTGGAGTCTCACTCCATGATCTGACCCATTCATTCATTCATTCATTCATTCATTCATTCATTCAGTCACTCGTTTGTTAGAGATAATTTCTCTAACATTGCAATTCACTTAGATGGCATTGCTCCACCAGTGAAATCAGGAACTTAGGATAGATTTTTGATCAAGATCTGTCCTTTGATTCTCGTGTCAGGTCTGTGTCCCAGACAGCCTTCTTTCACTAGCGAAACATTGCTAAATTTCTTATCCTTTAAAGATGCAGAAAAAATCATTCATGTCTGTGTTACTTCTAGATTAGATTACTGCAATTCCTTATTATGGGCTGTTCTAGCTCCTCTATTAGGACTCTACAGTTAGTTCAGAATCAGCTGCCCACTGACTGACTGGACTGGGAGGAGAGAACACGTCTCTCCTGTCCTGGCATCACCTCATTGACTCCCGATCAATTATAGAATTCAATTCAAACACCTTATGATTACATTTAAGTTCTCCACTGTAAGGCTCCATCTGACATTAAAGATCTTATTGAAGTGTATCACCCCCCCGGGCCCTTTGATCCGAGGATGAAGGATTTCTGGTTACCCATCAGGTTTTTAAGAGTAGAACAGGAGGCAGAAGCTTCACCTGGCCCCTTTACTCTGGAACGATCTCCCAGCCTCGGTCCGGGGGGGGCGACACCGTTAGCTTATTTAAGAGTAGACTAAAAACCCTCCTCTTTGATAGAGCCTACAATTACAAATAACACCCCCCCCCCCCACACACTAGATATGCTGCTATAGGCTACTGAGGGTATTTTTCTCCGTCTCCCCCATTAAAGGGAGAAACTCTGGAGCTCCTGTCACTTCTTTCTTTATCTTTCTCTGCTCCTAGAACTTATTACTACTGTCAAATCACACTCTTTGTCTGCATCATACTGCCGCTGTCTCTGTGCCTCTGTTCCACAGGTGGAGAACAAGGATGGAAAACAGGATATCCAAAGGCCTGGAAATCCCCCCCCCAATTCAGCGACAGCTCACTATGGACATTAAACTCAAACTGACCTATCTGCCACTCTCTCTCTCTCTGTCTCTGTTACTTGACCTATCTCTGTCCCCAGTGTATTTCTCTTTCCCAACCAACAGGTCAAGGCGGATGAACGCCCTCCGGAGCCTGGGTCCTGCCCGGCGTTTCTTCCTCAATGAGGGAGTTTTTCCCCACTACCGTCGCTTATGCTTGCTCTGGAGGGCATTGTTGGCTTTCTATCTGTAAAGCGCTTTGAAATGTCTTCAGATGTGATTAAGAGCTATATAAATAAAAGTTGATTGATTGATTGATTGATTGATTGTTTGTTCACTATTAATTCCTGGCGGTTCATTTAAAGGACAATGTGCAGGTAATGGTCACTGTTCACCAAACCCAGTGTAAGCCAGTTGTCTAGACTTGTGACCACATTCCTACCTGTGACAGGATTAGAGGAGGAGGAGTCACACAGGTGTTCTCTGTGGGGGGGCACTGAGTTTGTGGTCTGCTCGTTTGGTGTTAATGAAGTCCATGTGAAACTGATGTGACCTGCTACTATCACCAGAGGGTTCCTCATCACCACATTCTTTAGACTTTTGCTTAAGTTTCAAGTTTCAAGTTTATTTATTCTTATACAGCCCAGATTCACAAACAATGTCTCAAAGGGCTTTACAATCTGCACATGGACGATATCCCTCTGACCTTTGTGTACTGTAGCAGTACGACCCTCACATCGGATAAGGAACAACTCCCCCCCAAAACCCATTTAACAGGGGAAAAAATGGATGGGAAAAACCTCAGGAAGACTGCAGAGGAGGGACCCCTCTTCCAGGTGTGGACAGACGAAGCAATAGATATCGCATGTACAGATTAACAACACAATGACAATAACAATAATAAATGTATGACAAAGACACGCTGATCCATCCAGTACAGCGAGTCACCACCAGCTGGTGAAGCACACAGAGGTCACCAAACCGAGGATCCACCACTCTGAGGACAGACCAAACAGTGCCGAAGTCATTGTTCCCAAAAAGTCTGAGTCTAGATTTAAAGACATCTACGGATTCAGACTTTCTAATATCTATAGGGAGATTATTCCAAAGGAAAGGGGCACGATAGGAGAAGGCCCTCTGTTCAGCTGACTTCTTTTTAACTCTAGGAACACACAAGAGACCTGTATTCTGAGGACCTGTTTAAAGCGTTGGAATGTTGTCCGTAGCAACTGGAGTTAGGTCTGTAACCCTAAGACCAACTGGAGTTAGGTCTGTAACCCTAAGACCAACTGGAGTTAGGTCTGTAACCCTAAGACCAACTGGAGTTAGGTCTGTAACCCTAAGACCAACTGGAGTTAGGTCTGTAACCCTAAGACCAACTGGAGTTAGGTCTGTAACCCTAAGACCAGGTCCAAACCAGTGTCATTCAGCAGGAAGAATGGACCATCCTGGAGCACCAGGTGACCCAAACACCACCAGACGGAAGCTGCCCCCCCACCACTGCTGCACTCCAACATGGGACAAGCTATGTCTATACCAATCTATACCAGCTATAAAGCTATGTAGCTGCGCTGAATAAGTAGAATGATTAATGAAAGAAAATAGATGTGAAGGTGTGGCAGTAGACGCTGGCTTCACGCTGAAACAACACACAAACATGTTAACCCAAAAACACTCTGAATACATTTGAAAGTGTAGAAAATTGTATAACTTTATTTAGAAAAATGTTACATATTGCAATAGAAAGTAGTGCCGTGTAGCACTATCACAATGGTTCTGTCTGGTTCTGTCTGTTCGGCGTCTGGTGCTGCGGTCCGGGCTCCGGGGCCACGGCCTTGTGGGTTTCCTACTCCATTACCTGCTGGGTCACTGGCTGCCGACCCGGAACCACGGACTAACACGCAGGATACAGGTGACAACGCAAAGGTTTAACAGCCGGGGGGCGCAATCCCTCCGGTGTCTTCTAGTACTGCAGTCCTGATTTCACAATCACAGCCTTGTGAGTTTCCAACTCCGTCCTCCGCTGAATCTCCGGACATCAACCCAGAGGTCACGGGTGAGAGCACACAGGTTAAACAGTCGCTGGCCACCAACCCGTAGCCACAGAATAACATGCAGGACACGGATAACAGCACAAAGGATGGACAGAGTGATTTGGTGGAGGCTGAAGGGGCTGGAGAGACAGTCAAAAGGATGGTAGAGTATCAGCTGGACGAGGAGGAAGAGGATGATAGTATGATAGACAAGGAATTATTCAAGAAAACACACGAACACAAGAATGAATAAAGCAAAGAAAATTGCTAAAGAAACACCTAAGACACCTCCTGATACAAGTAGCTCTGAGAACGAA
Source organism: Antennarius maculatus (assembly GCA_013358685.1). Classification (NCBI taxonomy): domain Eukaryota; kingdom Metazoa; phylum Chordata; class Actinopteri; order Lophiiformes; family Antennariidae; genus Antennarius; species Antennarius maculatus. The sequence goes on along the minus strand of CM023622.1, from coordinate 1,076,444 downwards.
AATGACAACAGTCTGAAAGAAGCCGTAACAGAAAAATATGATTCGCAAAAGACAAAAAAAAATCCAGCAAGAGACAAAAGGTTTGAGGACAAAAGTAGAAAATTTCTTTCCTGACCCCAAAATGTTTCTGGATAGCGTCAGCTTTTATTTAAAGAATCCAGAAGGAAGTGAACAACCAGTTTTTACGAGCAAAGAGGTTTTTAGATTGAAGAAACTAATGACGAATGTAAAAAGCATGATTGTGGAGAACGATTAGGTCTTTTAAAATTTTGTCTGCTTTCTATAAAAACCTGTGTTTTTTTTTTAGTTTCCTAAATGTTAAAATGATATGTTCTTTGTTCAGGAAACACACAGTACTGTTGAAAATCCTACCACTGTTTGTTTTTGAGATATAAATTCCTTTTTGCATGAATCTCTTGGATTTTGTGTCAACGTGATTATCTTGTAATTATCTTGATTTTAAAATCAAATCTTTCTCTCTCTCTGCCACTACTGTCATCACTACTGTCATCACTACTGTCATCACTACTGTTTGCTCAGTAATTGTGATGAAGATCTGAAGTCTCATTTATCTATTTTGGATAAATGATGCCCAGCAGGAAACCTTGAAACTAGAAAAAGACTATATTTCACATATAATTTCCAAAAAAAACTTTCCCAGTTTTAGTTTTAATACACATTTGTTGAAGACAGAAATGTAAATCGATTGTTCTACAGTTACTGTTGTACTAGCCAAAGCATTTTCATGTACTAGGAGCATCTATGAAGGCCGTACACAGAGAGTGGTAGATTATCTTCAATCTTCCTGAACCGCCAAATATTTCCTGCTGCATTACTCTTGGATCAGACAAGCCAGAGAATCTTTACGACCTGGTTAAGCCATCATGTTCAGGAAACACTCTAACTGTAAATCAGCAGAGCAGGTTTCAAGTCATTGGGTCAGATTAGACACACGTAACCTCTGGGGCAAAGCAGAGGTTTGTTACAGCCTCCCCCAGCAGCGGGGCAGATGGTCATTTCCCCTTTACCATCCCAGTGTTGGCTGCTCACACATGGGAAACATTCACACTCTCAGTTCATTATCTTGCTGTCATCTTTCCTCTTTCAGGCATCGTCTTTTCATCTCCTGCTCTCTGGTGTTTTCACCTCATCATAACTGCCCTCTGCTAGCAGCTCCCCTAGAATAAAGATGCTTTCATTCATCTTCTGACCTAGCATCCCGGCTCCATCCTAGCACCTATCAGACTATATTCCCTCATCTTACTGCAGTCTAGCGTCAGCTGCTGCTTCCTCCTGTATTTGTCCTTCCTCTTCCTCTTCACTTCCCTCGACTCTGACGATTTGTTTTGATCCTCTTAGAAATGCTTTTTTCTTCTCTTCTCCCTCTGCTGGTGAGTTATTACATAGTTAGACACCACATATCTGAGTGTGTGTGTGTGTGTGGGGGGGGCATTCCTACCAGAACATCTCTCCTGGGTGCTCTGCTCCTGCCAGGTTTTAGCCCCAAACGCTTCACAATAAAGCATCTCGATGTGTGTCTGTTGTCTCTCCTGACTGAAATTCTCTCTAAGGCGAATCATAAGTTCTGAAAATGAAGCTTCACCTTCAGACAGGAAGAAAATATCTCTGCACATGCTCCTGCATCACCTTCAATTCAGCTAACGGTTGAACAGAATCACCTCACCACGTTTTCATTGACTAAATAATCTTTATTGTGGGTCTCAAGGTCCAGAGCAAAACCTGAGAAACAGGAAATGACTCGTCTCTGGTGGGAGAAGCAGGTAGCGTGTGGAACGCATGGAGACAGGATCACACGCTACTAACATGTTCCAGACCATCACCTCACTGCAGTAACACAACCATCACCTCACTGCAGTAACACAACCATCACCTCACTGCAGTAACACAACCATCACCTCACTGCAGTAACACAACCATCACCTCACTGCAGTAACACAACCATCACTCACTGCAGTAACACAACCATCACCTCACTGCAGTAACACAACCATCACCTCACTGCAGTAACACAACCATCACCTCACTGCAGTAACACAACCATCACCTCACTGCAGTAACACAACCATCACCTCACTGCAGTAACACAACCATCACCTCACTGCAGTAACACAACCATCACCTCACTGCAGTAACACAACCATCACTCACTGCAGTAACACAACCATCACCTCACTGCAGTAACACAACCATCACCTCACTGCAGTAACACAACCATCACCTCACTGCAGTAACACAACCATCACTACTGCAGTAACACAACCATCACCTCACTGCAGTAACACAACCATCACTACTGCAGTAACACAACCATCACCTCACTGCAGTAACACAACCATCACCTCACTGCAGTAACACAACCATCACCTCACTGCAGTAACACAACCATCACTACTGCAGTAACACAACCATCACCTCACTGCAGTAACACAACCATCACTACTGCAGTAACACAACCATCACTACTGCAGTAACACAACCATCACTACTGCAGTAACACAACCATCACCTCACTGCAGTAACACAACCATCCCTCACTGCAGTAACACAACCATCCCTCACTGCAGTAACACGACCATCACTCACTGCAGTAACACAACCATCCCTCACTGCAGTAACACAACCATCCCTCACTGCATTAACACAACCATCCCTCACTGCAGTAACACAACCATCACTCACTGCAGTAACACAACCATCACTCACTGCAGTAACACAACCATCCCTCACTGCAGTAACACAACCATCCCTACTGCAGTAACACAACCATCACTACTGCAGTAACACAACCATCACTCACTGCAGTAACACAACCATCCCTCACTGCAGTAACACAACCATCACTACTGCAGTAACACAGCCATCACTACTGCAGTAACACAACCATCACTACTGCAGTAACACAACCATCACTACTGCAGTAACACAACCATCCCTCACTGCAGTAACACAACCATCACTACTGCAGTAACACAACCATCACTCACTGCAGTAACACAACCATCCCTCACTGCAGTAACACAACCATCACTACTGCAGTAACACAACCATCACTACTGCAGTAACACAACCATCCCTCACTGCAGTAACACAACCATCACTACTGCAGTAACACAACCATCACTACTGCAGTAACACAACCATCCCTCACTGCAGTAACACAACCATCACTCACTGCAGTAACACAACCATCACCTCACTGCAGTAACACAACCATCACCTCACTGCAGTAACACAACCATCACCTCACTGCAGTAACACAACCATCACTACTGCAGTAACACAACCATCACCTCACTGCAGTAACACAACCATCACTACTGCAGTAACACAACCATCACTACTGCAGTAACACAACCATCACTACTGCAGTAACACAACCATCACCTCACTGCAGTAACACAACCATCCCTCACTGCAGTAACACAACCATCCCTCACTGCAGTAACAAGACCATCACTCACTGCAGTAACACAACCATCCCTCACTGCAGTAACACAACCATCCCTCACTGCAGTAACACAACCATCCCTCACTGCAGTAACACAACCATCACTACTGCAGTAACACAACCATCCCTCATTGCAGTAACACAACCATCCCTCACTGCAGTAACACAACCATCACTCACTGCAGTAACACAACCATCACTCACTGCAGTAACACAACCATCACTCACTGCAGTAACACAACCATCCCTCACTGCAGTAACACAACCATCCCTACTGCAGTAACACAACCATCACTACTGCAGTAACACAACCATCACTCACTGCAGTAACACAACCATCCCTCACTGCAGTAACACAACCATCACTACTGCAGTAACACAGCCATCACTACTGCAGTAACACAACCATCACTACTGCAGTAACACAACCATCACTACTGCAGTAACACAACCATCCCTAACTGCAGTAACACAACCATCACTACTGCAGTAACACAACCATCACTCACTGCAGTAACACAACCATCCCTCACTGCAGTAACACAACCATCACTACTGCAGTAACACAACCATCACTACTGCAGTAACACAACCATCCCTCACTGCAGTAACACAACCATCACTACTGCAGTAACACAACCATCACTACTGCAGTAACACAACCATCCCTCACTGCAGTAACACAACCATCACTCACTGCAGTAACACAACCATCACTACTGCAGTAACACAACCATCCCTCACTGCAGTAACACAACCATCCCTCACTGCAGTAACACAACCATCACTCACTGCAGTAACACAACCATCCCTCACTGCAGTAACACAACCATCCCTCACTGCAGTAACACAACCATCCCTCACTGCAGTAACACAACCATCACTCACTGCAGTAACACAACCATCCCTCACTGCAGTAACACAACCATCCCTCACTGCAGTAACACAACCATCACTCACTGCAGTAACACAACCACCACTACTGCAGTAACACAACCATCACTCACTGCAGTAACACAACCATCCCTCACTGCAGTAACACAACCATCACTCACTGCAGTAACACAACCATCCCTCACTGCAGTAACACAACCATCACTCACTGCAGTAACACAACCATCCCTCACTGCAGTAACACAACCATCCCTCACTGCAGTAACACAACCATCACTCACTGCAGTAACACAACCATCACCTCACTGCAGTAACACAACCATCACTCACTGCAGTAACACAACCATCACTCACTGCAGTAACACAACCACCACTCACAGCAGACCTGCCTCATTTACACATTTTCTCCATTTGATCAACAGAGGTGGGGGGGGTGGCCCGACTCATAAAAATTGATCAACTGGAGATCAGCAGCAGCAGCAGCAGGAGGTGGAACTCTGGATGTCTGTCCAGGCCAGCAGTGGTGTAATGTACTCCTTCCTCACTAGGATACCATAGAGTATTCTATTACTCTGAGGACACCAGTTCTGACTGATTTTGACTCTGATACTGATTCTGATGATACTGATTCTGACTGATTTTGGCTCTGATTCTGACTCTGATTGTGGTTGTAACGTGACAGAAACATACTTAAAGTCTTTAAAGGGTTGTAGGACTTTACTGCATATCAGTAATAATATCAAACCATTTTTTAATCAAAATGTACATTACTTGTAAACAGGAAACATTTTGTCACATTTGCTGCAACAGACACGACGTGACACTAACACAAACAACAACAGAAACATATACAGAGACATTTTTGTTGACAATATCAGTAAATACTTGGATGTTGTCATGCTAACGACGACTGCAGGGACATTCTCAGCATGTGGCCTGACAGTGGGTCTGAGCTCATCTCTAAGCTTGGACTAATGCCTGTAGATGATTTAGAGGGGCGCAGGAAGTCAGTCCGACCACCAGGGCTCCAGCACGGGAAGCATGTGGGACTAAAACTCATCAGACTGGACCCAGCACTCATGCAACATTTGCATCGCTCTGGGATGGCTTAAACTCTGCATGCAGGTTTTGACCGTCCACACTGTCCTCGTCCACTGGACCAGAGAACACATGGAGGACATGCTGTTCACCAGCATTCACCACCACCGGGCCTCTGAAGCTCCAGAGCTGCTGTGAACGTCCTGACGGGCCGACTTCAGTCTCAGTCTGGACTATCAGGTGAATGTGAGCCCTGCAGGTTGGTCGGACTGATAGCGGGTTGCTGGAAGAGGTTCTCTCAGATTCCAGAACCATTCAAAATATGGTTTTACTTCCTCTTCTTCCTCAAAAGTAGAGGATATCAGAGGAGGAGGCGGAGCCCACGTCCACTGGTCGAACACTCGTACCATACACACAGGTACTACCCTCTCCTCCTAACACAGTGGTTCTTAACCTGGGTTCGATCGAACCCTAGGGGTTCGGCGGAGACGGAGGTCAAGACAAAACACCCGACACGATGCATCGGGTGTTTTTGCCGAGCATACATGAATCACTGTGTACGTTTGACACATTGTGTCAATTCGTGATGACACGCCCCCCATAGCCATGACTGGCTGCAGGTGATCACGTGACGCTACATCGATTAGCCTACCTGTGCTACATGGGATTTTGCGCACTCAGTAGTCGATTTATGGCTGTCATGATGGTACGTCATCAGATTGTTTTCTTAATATTTTAATTCATAGTAAGTATGTTGAACAAAAACAGAAAGTGGTCGGACGAATATGTCAAACGTGAATTTACATGTACTGTATAACGGAACATGATGGGAGTCAGCGTTCTGCAGGATTTGAATGTCAAGTTGAGCAACTCTAGTCTGGCACTGGAAAAATAAAGGAACACTTCCTTAAGCTGATGGAAAACAACAGAAACAGACTTTTCTGTGAAAATGACATCAGAGTAACACTTGTCAAGGTGAAGCCACTCATACCTGAACTGGTCTCTATAACAACAGCAGAAGTCACACTGATTTACAGGTAGGTCATTTCATGGGAGTTCATGCACTGTCTTGGTTTTGTTCTTTGACAAAGGTGGCATTAATGCACAACTCATTAAGTACACCAGTAAAACATATACTTATGTCTTAAATTTTGAAGAAAAAAAAAAAAGTATTTTTTTTTTACTGAAGAAGGGTTCGGTGAGTGAGCATATGAAACCGGCAGGGTTCTGTACCTCCAACAAGGTTAAGAACCACTGTCCTAACAGGATTAACTTTGCATAATAATTAGTGGTAGATAATTTATTATCAAAGGGACATGAGCTGACATGGTAGTGGGTGCTGGGGGGCAGCCTTTACCTTTACGAAGGCAGCACCTGTTGACGCTCATTACAAACTGTATGTAGTCTGGACTGGTGATGGTTGTGAGACCTTCACTGAATGTAATGATGTCATTGGTTTTTCACGAGGTTCAGCCGTGGGTTCCCTCAGCAGAGAATCTATATCTACACAATAGAACCAGTCTACAGCATCCAATCAGGTAGAGCTCTCATGCTGGCCTCACACACAAAATACACCTTTATGAAGTCAAAGGAATGTTTCAGGAAACGAAGGCTGACCAGGTTCATGATCTTCACGTGTGGTCGTTAATTCATGTCAACACAAGTTGTGTCTGATGCACATACGTGTGTGTTCATAGTTCAGACACACACACACACACACACACACACACACACACACACACACACACACACACACACACACACACACACACACACAGGCATGAACAGTTTGTGTTGATGGCTAATGGAACCAAACACAACCCAAGTCTAACACCAGAGGGTTGTGTTTGGTCTACAATGGCCCGTTCACTAACACAACATCAAACGACGTTTCTCTCCATACGTGATGGATGCAGCTTCTCTCCACAGGTCAGGATGTCTTCAGCATCTCAGCAGTAGTCATCCTGTAAGCATACAGTCAGCTCTTCAGTTTGGCTCCAGATTCATTGCATAATAAACCCCCCCGTCCTCTTAACATAGTCTGTTCATGGTGACATCCACATGCAAGGTAATATTGCTACAAATACTAAGTGTTGAAATCAAAGATCTCTCATGTGGCAGCATTGGGCCTCTTAAACGTTCCTTCAGTTATGTAACATCGACCAAATCCAGGAAAGCAAAGTGACCTTCAGGAGGATCTTTGTGAAGGACGCTGCCCCAAACAGCGTCCAAAAATGTTCAGTTAAATAAATTAAAATATAATCAGAACTTGGCAGTCATGCTGGATTGTGAGGAAGGTTCAGGAATGTGCATCACTGGAAAGGCCCCGAGCCAAAGCTGTGCCCCCCCTGAGAGCCCCGCTGCGCTAGCAGGTCCAGCAGTTTGTCCACAGAGTCTTCTTTACTCTCCAGCTCCAGGTAGCGCCGTCCGCCCCCCAGGTCCACCTGAGGCCAGCTCCTGTGGGTCTGCTCCTCCATCTGCTCAGGGATGTTCAAACACACTTGGGACTCCGCCTCTTTCCTCAGCGTGACAGGTGATGTCGCCCGCCCCCCCTCTGAGGGACACGCGTGAGCTCGGGCTGCGTGACGGTTAGTTCGGTAGCTCATGCTGTGGCAGCGCCGCAGCTGAGGGGGGGCGTCCCCCTCGTTTACCCCCAGGGTGGACATGGAGCTGGCAGACACCAGGCTGTTTAGGTGGGGGGTAATGCCGCCCCCGCCCCCAGGCTCAGCAGCTGACTGTCTGTTGACCCTTTGACTGGAATGACAGGATCTGGAGCGGGAGTGGGCGGAGCCCACGGAGGGGGGAGCCTTCGCCTCCTGGTGGGGGGAGACCTGTGTCTGGAGGACAGCCAGCTGGTACACGTCCTGAAGGTCCTGCTGGGGGGCTCCGGTCCCTCCTTGGAGCAGGGGCTCTGAGCTGGCGAGTGGGTGGAGACAGAGGACGTTGAGCTGAGCAGCAGGTAGGCTGCTGACCCACTGGTAGTGTCGGGCCGTCTGATTGGCTGTTGCCACCTCCTGAAGGTGTGCTGAGGGCATCGCCGTGGAGACGGAGCAGATGACGCTCCGCATCTGAGCCAGCAGCATCCGGGTCTCCCTGTCTCTGTTCTCGTACAGGACCGTGTTGGCACAGATGAGGATGAAGAGCCCCACCCCCATGACGACGGGCCCCAGCAGCTTCATCTGCTCGCTGTGGAGGAGTCCCGCCGACAGGAGGCCCAGACTCCAACCAGACGTCTGGGACTCGTCCCTGTCTGCAGCCGCGTCCAGGAAAGAGGACTTGTTCATCCTGTAGGGCCAGTATCCTGCCATCGCCAGGCCGGTGCCCACGAGCACCACCACGACCCCCACCACCATGAAGGCCCCTGGCGTGGAGCGCATGCGAAGCTTTCCTCGGACGACGCCCTCCTTCTTCTTTCTGCCTCGTAAGGAGAAACAACACCTTCGTTTGCAGGGCGGTGAAGCTGCAGGCGTGCCTTGGCCCCCGTTAGACTTCATGGTCCTCAGAGCTTCACGGCTTCAGTCCCTGGTCCTCAGAGCTTCACGGCTTCAGTCCCTGGTCCTCAGAGCTTCACGGCTTCAGTCCCTGGTCCTCAGAGCTTCACGGCTTCAGTCCCTGGTCAGATCCGTGTGAGAGGAGAACAGTTCACACGTTAGTGCAGAACCAACAGATACCCGTCTCTAGGTAGCAGTTAGCACACAGTTGTGTATTTACCATCTATTTTTGTTCAAGGTTACAGGGATTAGAATTTAGAGGCAGCTAGCAGTGGGTTTTGGGGGGGGGGTCCAGATGAACTGAACTCTCTCCTTCCCAAATGATGAACGTACAAACTGAAGCCAGTAGCTACACATCATGAAACAGAGTTCATCTGAACAGACCATCAGGCTGGAGATGGTAACTCAGGAATAAGTGTGTTTTCAACACGTTGTCATGACAACAACTAACAACTGTTTTCACATTTCAAATAATTGATAAGTAATTACATAAGATAATCAGTAATAAATATAAAAAGACAGTAGAGTTTAACCCTTAAGAACCCAGAACCATTTCTCCTCCAAGTGATGGGAGTAAAACAGACTAAAGAGACCATAAATTACCAGCCTGTAATATCACAACAATATTGATCAATATTGATTCTATATCAGTTTGTACATAAAATTTGTTCACAGTATTTTGAATGTAATACGGGACATGTTATATAAGCATTAGAATTCTAAAACACTTTTAATCTAATCTCAGACTCCAAACAATACGCTGACCTGGCAGCTTGGGGCTGTGAAGACCAAACGTCACATGACCAGGATGTTCAGTAGGTGTCAGTGAGGAACTATCTACCCTCTCACAAGAAGCTTTATGAGGAATATTCAGGATCATTTTAGTTTTCAGTGGACTAAGAGGGGTCTGGGGTTCTCAGGCCCATCCATCCATCTTCCACCGCTTATCCATAGTCGGGTCGCGGGGGCAGCAGCTTCAACAGGGAGCCCCAAACTTCCCTTTCCCCGGCCACATCCACCAGCTCTGACTGGGGGATCCCAAGGCGTTCCCAGGCCAGTGTTAAGATATAATCCCTCCACCTGGTCCTGGGTCTGCCCCGAGGTCTCCTCCCAGCTGGACGTGTCAGAAACACCTCCCTAGGGAGGCGTCCCGGAGGCATCCGCATCAGATGCCCAAACCAGTCAAGTGACTCCTTTCCACGTGAAGGAGCAGCAGCTCTACTCTGAGCCCCTCGTGAACAGCAGTGTTTCTACCCTATCTCTAAGGGAGACACCAGCTATCCCCCTGAGAAAGACCATTTCAGCCGCTTGTATCTGCGATCTCGTTCTTTGGGTCATGACCCATCGCTCATGACCATAGGTGAGGGTAGGAACGAAGATTGAACGGTAGACGGAGAGCTTCACCTCTCGGCTTAGCTCCCTCTTTGTGACAACAGTGTGGTAAAGCGACTGCAGTACCGCTCCTGCAATACCGTTCTCAGGCCCTTATTCTTTAATTATTGGACTCTGGTATTCTTCTGGACTTTGACTGCAGGTTTCCCAACAACCCAGGTAGACATCTGTGGGGGGGTTAGGGCTAGGGGTAGTTAGGGTTGTTTTACTCTGATTTTGCCTCCCTGCGGTGTGTGTGGCAGGAGGCGTGGCAGGTTTTCCTCTCGCTCCCTGAGATCCAGCAGACGAGGCTACCATCAAATCAAAACGTAGCCTGGTCCCGTCTCAGCTCCCAGGCCTCCACTCACCACCAGAACGTTCCTTTTGCCTTCTTCTTTCATTAAATATTCTTAAAGTTCAAACCTGTGTTTATCTCTGCCCCCGGTGCCCCAGAACTCAAACCCCCCTGTAACAACTAGGCCTCCCATCAGTGGGGGACGATCCCATTGGGGCAGAAGTTGTTGCCTATAATGCTTAAACATATACACCATATTTAGTGACAAATGTGTGTGTGCCTTGAAAAAAGACCCAGACTAGCAAACATGGACCTTTATCTTGAGCACTGAAAGCACTTACACACACCAGCTGGTTTAAATGACGTCCTACATTTGAAAGAAGATAGAGGTAGTTTTATCATCCATATGCAACTGCCACCAAATCTGCCAATAGAGTTGTAAAAAGACTCCTAGTGAGGTGACAGAGAAGCAGAAGTCTGAACAGAGAGTTACGGACCTGCACTGCATTCCTGGTGAGGAATGTGGACGATTGTGCTCCTGTTGGGTCGATGGCCTTTATGTCATTGAGAGCCAAAAGCCAGAAAGCAAAGTTTGAGGTGGAGCCAGAGACCATTAGAGGCTAATAAAAGTGTTTCAGAGAAACACGCAGAGGACACACCTTGTGAATCCCTTCCAGTCACTGCTGAAGGGAATGAGCAACACTGTACAAAATAAGAAACAGTCAGAAAATCAGACAGACAGGCCAGAACACTCACAACAGGCGGATACTGAAGTAAAATTCACCTGGTTCCCAAACCACAACTCCTTTGCTAGTTCCCAAACAGCAAACCTTTTGGGAACTCATTATCTGCAAAGAGGACATAATCAACCATCTCATACAACACGATATGATGATCCTTCACATAGTGGTGCATGACACAAACGTTAGCCTTCACACAGGACCCCCATCCAGAACACATTCAGACAGGAAATCTAAAGCAGCGTCAGCATTAATGCAAATGTTGTGTCAGTCTGTCGGCGTGAGGAGAGCTGATCTCCATTCACACCCTCACCTACGTACGGGTGGGGGGGGCAGAGATAAAATCAGACTGGGGAGTTTTTTACACTTTTTAATGGCTGCATCTGAGACTGTTGAGCCGTCCTTTGACAGTTTCCAACTTTTCTTGCGAAAGCAGAAAGGACATTTCAGCCTACGTGGATAATATTTTCTGAGTGCATTCTTCACTAATGGTGCAGAACACACTAGAACACACTAGTGGTGTTCACTACAATATTGCCGCCTTGCTGTGCGGCGACAGCGCCACCTACTGCACCACAAACCTTAACAGGACACGTCAAGAACAGATCAACTCACCACCACAACAAAGTACACACATAATCACACTAAACACGACTGACCAGCAGCAGCTCTAGTGATCACAACTCCAACACTGACTCCTCTGACTGTCCTCCAGCCAGGTTAGGTTCAGGCTAAACTGAGTCAGACTCTAGAATAGAGTCAGGTTAGGTTCAGGTTAAACTGAGTCAGACTCTACAATAGAGTCAGGTTAGGTTCAGGTTAAACTGAGTCAGACTCTACAATAGAGTCAGGTTAGGTTCAGGTTAAACTGAGTCAGACTCTACAATAGGTAACGGCAGCGAGTTCCACATCCCGGAATCTTTAACTGAGAAACAGTTTGAGTTACAGTTCACATGGGGGTGGGGGGAGGGGGAGGGGGAAGGTCTCCTCTGGAAGTGGTTCCAGTAGTTCTAACACTTGTTTCATCACAGGATTTTACAAAAGCTTTCAGGGGTGGCGTTAGGGTTAGGGGTTAGGGTTAGGTTTAGGGTTAGCGTTAGGGGTTAGGGTTAGAGCTTCGGGTTAGCGTTAGGGATTAGGGTTCGGGGCTAGGGTTAGGGTTAGGGGTTAGGGCTTCGGGTTAGGGGTTAGTGTTAAGGGTTAGGGTTAGGGGTTAGGGTTAGCGTTAGGGGTTATGGTTAAGAGTTAGGGATTAGGGTTAGCGTTAGGGTTAGCGTTAGGGTTTAGGATTAGCGTTAGGGGTTCGGGTTAGAGCTTCGGGTTAGCGTTAGGGGTTAGGGTTGGTGTTAGGGGTTAGGGTTAGTGTTAAGGGTTAGGGGTTAGGGTTAGCGTTAGGGTTAGCGTTAGGGTTAGCGTTAGGGCTTAGGGTTAGCGTTAGGGGTTCGGGTTAGAGCTTCGGGTTAGCGTTAGGGGTTAGGGTTAGTGTTAAGGCTTAGGGGTTAGGGTTAGCATTAGGGTTAGCGTTAGGGGCTAGGGTTAGTGTTAAGGGTTAGGGTTAGTGTTAGGGGTTAGGGTTAGTGTTAGGGGTTAGGGTTAGCGTTAGGGGTTAGGGCTTAGGGTTAACGTTAGGGATTAGGGTTCGGGGCTAGGGTTAGGGTTAGGGGTTAGGGCTTCGGGTTAGGGGTTAGTGTTAAGGGTTAGGGTTAGGGGTTAGGGGTTAGGGTTAGCGTTAGGGGTTAGGGTTAAGGGTTAGGGGTTAGGGTTAGCGTTAGGGGTTAGGGTTAGAGGTAAGGGTTAGGGGTTAGGGTTAGAGCTTCGGGTCAGCGTTAGGGGTTAGGGTTAGTGTTAAGGCTTAGGGGTTAGGGTTAGCATTAGGGTTAGGGTTAGGGGTTAGGGTTAGCGTTAGGGGTTAGGGTTAGCGTTAGGGGTTAGGGTTAGCGTTAGGGGTTAGGGTTAGCGTTAGGGGTTAGGGTTTAGCGTTAGGGGTTAGGGTTAGCGTTAGGGGTTAGGGTTAGCGTTAGGGGTTAGGGTTAGCGTTAGGGGTTAGGGTTAGCGTTAGGGGTTAGGGTTAGCGTTAGGGGTTCGGGTTAGAGCTTCGGGTTAGCGTTAGGGGTTAGGGTTAGTGTTAAGGCTTAGGGGTTACGGTTAGCATTAGGGTTAGCGTTAGGGGCTAGGGTTAGTGTTAAGGGTTAGGGTTAGTGTTAGGGGTTAGGGTTAGTGTTAGGGGTTAGGGTTAGCGTTAGGGGTTAGGGTTTAGGGTTAGCGTTAGGGATTAGGGTTCGGGGCTAGGGTTAGGGTTAGGGGTTAGGGCTTCGGGTTAGGGGTTAGTGTTAAGGGTTAGGGTTAGGGGTTAGGGTTAGCGTTAGGGGTTAGGGTTAAGGGTTAGGGGTTAGGGTTAGCGTTAGGGGTTAGGGTTAGTGTTAAGGGTTAGGGGTTAGGGTTAGCGTTAGGGTTAGCGTTAGGGGTTAGGGTTAGGTTAGCGTTAGGGGTTAGGGTTAGAGCTTCGGGTCAGCGTTAGGGGTTAGGGTTAGTGTTAAGGCTTAGGGGTTAGGGTTAGCATTAGGGTTAGCGTTAGGGGCTAGGGTTAGCGTTAAGGGTTAGGGTTAGCGTTAGGGGTTAGGGTTAGCGTTAGGGGTTAGGGTTAGCGTTAGGGGTTAGGGGTTAGGGTTTAGGGTTAGGCCAGATCTTATAGACTAAACCCACATTAGAAAACAAAATGAAATGATCAAATGTTAGCAGCTGCATGTGTTTACAGCTTAGCTGCATCTGTGCTCATCCGCTGGTAAATTTGTTTAAATTCATTTTTTCATTTTCTTCGCTGTACCCACTGTAGCGGGTCACGGGGAGCTGGAGCCGATCTCAGCTGGAATAGGGCCAATCAACCTGAAGCGCATGCTTTTGGAGGGGGGAGGAAACCGGGGAACCCGGAGAGAACCCCCACTGGCCACCGCGCCGCTGTTTAAATTGGAGTAAATTAAATTTTAGTTTTAATCAGGATTCCTTTGTGCTTTTTAAAAGATAAATCCTTCCAACGCGACACCCAAGAACTTGTTTGAGACGAGTTCACAGAAGACGACAGATCGCCTGCAGGACGAGACATTTCAGAACCTGCCCCCCCCCCTCCACAGGTGATCTGGTTCCTGATGGTGTGGAGAAGTTCTGCAGGAGGTTCCAGAGGAGCCTTCCCTCCTGCGGGTTCCTTCATTCCAAACGTTCATCTGATGAGCTGCTGTGATGTTCAGTGCTGATTCCACCCCCCCGCCCCCCCACCACAGCCAGGACCTGATCCTGAATCCTGTGTCTGAATCATTGATGATCTCAAACATCACACAGAATTCAGTAAACTGCAGTCTAACGGCCTCACCAGGTGTTTCTCCACAGCCTCCTGGTGAGTCGTGGTGAACATCAGAGATGAACAACCAATCAGAATGCAACCGCAGATTTAATGCCAATTGTGATTATTTTGTTCTGAATGTGACGTGAATTCTTTTCCTATGAGGTCACAACTGACCAACAACAGTCGCTGCAAACGTTCAGAAATGTTGCGCAGCGCGCGAGACCGTTACCGGTTACCGTTACCGGTTACCGTTACCGGTTACCGTTACCGGTTACCGTTACCGGTTACCGGTTACCGTTACCGGTTACCGTGAAACGTGCATTCCCGGTCCGTCCCGTAATTCTCCCACCGGAGACACAACTTAGGCTGCAGGAAGACACACACACACACACACACACACACACACACACACACACACACACACACACACACACACACACACAGTCCAGACGAACACGTCTACATTCCATTCATACCCGATCCGGACGCAGGAACCGGGACTAACGCGGGACTAACGCGGGACTAACGCGGGACTAACGCGGGACTAACGCGGGACTAACGCGGGACTAACGCGTATCACCTGATCCGGATCCGCGGAGCCGCCTGGGATCGAGTCTCCGGTCTGAGAGCTGCTGCTTCCCATCTGACAACACACACACACACACACACACACACACACACACACACACACACACACACACACACACACACACACACACACACACACACACACACACACACACGTGTACCGTCCCACCGAGCTGCTCGTCGGTCTCCCGGTCCCTCCGGTCCCTCCGGTCCCTCCTCCAGCAGAGACTCTAGAAACTCGCCTTTTTCCTCTGATCCTGCAGCAACTTCTCCATGAGCCACACACACACACACACACACACACACACACACACACACACACACACACACACACACACACACACACACACACACACACGCTGGAGTGTGTGTAGAGTCGGTGGGTTGATCATCGGCGGACCGGCGTGACGTGAGACACCGAAATAAAAACATTCCGGTATCATCAGCGAACTGAACACATTTACCCCACTGGGCCGCAGGGGGGCGCTGCTGCTGCAGCAACAAGGTTCTGGGTTCTAGTCCTCTCTCTGTGGAGTGTGTGTGTGTGTGTGTGTGTGTGTGTGTGTGTGTGTGTGTGTGTGTGTGTGTGTGTGTGTGTGTGTGTGTGTGTGTGTGTGTGTGTGTGTGTGTGTGTTCTCTCTCTGTGGAGTGTGTGTGTGTGTGTGTGTGTGTGTGTTCTCTCTCTGTGGAGTGTGTGTGTGTGTGTGTGTGTGTGTGTGTGTGTGTGTGTGTGTGTGTGTGTGTTCTCTCTCTGTGGAGTGTGTGTGTGTGTGTGTGTGTTCTCTCTCTGTGGAGTGTGTGTGTGTGTGTGTGTTCTCTCTCTGTGGAGTGTGTGTGTGTGTGTGTGTGTGTGTGTGTGTTCTCTCTCTGTGGAGTGTGTGTGTGTGTGTGTGTTCTCTCTGTGGAGTGTGTGTGTGTTCTCTCTCTGTGGAGTGTGTGTGTGTGTTCTCTCTGTGGAGTGTGTGTGTGTTCTCTCTCTGTGGAGTGTGTGTGTGTGTGTATGTGTTCTCTCTCTGTGGAGTGTGTGTGTGTGTGTTCTCTCTCTGTGGAGTGTGTGTGTGTGTGTATGTGTTCTCTCTCTGTGGAGTGTGTGTGTGTGTGTTCTCTCTCTGTGGAGTGTGTGTGTGTGTGTATGTGTTCTCTCTCTGTGGAGTGTGTGTGTGTGTGTTCGCTCTCTGTGGAGTGTGTGTGTGTGTGTGTTCTCTCTCTGTGGAGTGTGTGTGTGTGTGTGTTCTCTCTCTGTGGAGTGTGTGTGTGTGTGTGTGTTCTCTCTCTGTGGAGTGTGTGTGTTCTCTCCACAAACCTGCAGCTTAGGTGAACTGGTCACACCATCAGGGTGTGTCCATGTGTGTGTGTGTGTGAATGGTTGTTGTCTATGTGCTGGAGACTCGTCTGAAGCTGACAGAACCTTCTTCACACATGTCAGTAATATCTGTAGTAATATCTGTAGTAATATCTGTAGTAATATCTGTAGTAATATCTGTAGTAATATCTGTAGTAATATCTGTAGTAATACCTGTAGTAATATCTGTAGTAATATCGGTAGTAATATCTGTAGTAATACCTGCAGTAATACCTGTAGTAATATCTGTAGTAATATCTGTAGTAATATCTGTAGTAATATCTGTAGTAATACCTGTAGTAATATCTGTAGTAATATCTGTAGTAATGTCTGTAGTAATATCTGTCAGTTATATCTGTAGTAATATCTGTCGTAATATCTGTAGTAATGTCTGTAGTAATATCTGTAGTAATATCTGTAGTAATATCTGTAGTAATACCTGTAGTAATACCTGTAGTAATATCTGTAGTAATATCTGTAGTAATATCTGTAGTAATATCTGTAGTAATACCTGTAGTAATACCTGTAGTAATATCTGTAGTAATATCTGTAGTAATACCTGTAGTAATACCTGTAGTAATACCTGTAGTAATACCTGTAGTAATATCTGTAGTAATATCTGTAGTAATATCTGTAGTAATATCTGTAGTAATACCTGTAGTAATATCTGTAGTAATATCTGTAGTAATACCTGTAGTAATACCTGTAGTAATATCTGTAGTAATATCTGTAGTAATGTCTGTAGTAATATCTGTCAGTTATATCTGTAGTAATATCTGTAGTAATATCTGTAGTAATATCTGTCGTAATATCTGTAGTAATATCTGTAGTAATATCTGTCAGTAATGTCTGTAGTAATATCTGTAGTAATACCTGTAGTAATATCTGTAGTAATATCTGTCGTAATATCTGTAGTAATATCTGTAGTAATATCTGTCAGTAATGTCTGTAGTAATATCTGTAGTAATATCTGTCAGTAATGTCTGTAGTAATATCTGTAGTAATATCTGTAGTAATACCTGTAGTAATATCTGTAGTAATATCTGTAGTAATATCTGTAGTAATACCTGTAGTAATATCTGTCGTAATATCTGTAGTAATATCTGTAGTAATATCTGTCAGTAATGTCTGTAGTAATATCTGTAGTAATACCTGTAGTAATATCTGTAGTAATATCTGTCGTAATATCTGTAGTAATATCTGTAGTAATATCTGTCAGTAATATCTGTCGTAATATCTGTAGTAATATCTGTAGTAATATCTGTCAGTAATATCTGTCGTAATATCTGTAGTAATATCTGTAGTAATATCTGTCAGTAATGTCTGTAGTAATATCTGTAGTAATACCTGTAGTAATATCTGTCTCTGTTTCAGCATTAACTTTTGACCTTTTTTTTAAGTAAGCACTCATCATCACTTTGTTTTTCTCCAACTTCTGCATCTTGTTGGAGGAATGGTGATAATGTTAGACTAACTCCTCTCTCACTGCAGCGTGTGAAACCAGCAGACGCCATGTTGCCGTTTGGTTGATTTTAATCAGAATGAATCGCGAAGGTGAGTCTCAGGAGAAACTCGCACGAGATCGAAACAATGTTAGGGTTCAAAATTTAAGTTGAGAAATGGATAAATTGTTAATAAAGTGCTTTTTTTTTTCTCAATATTATATCACGGAAAAAGGTGGCATCCATTTTTTTATTGTATTGAAAGCTTGTGTCACAGGGACGTTGTTTTGATGATCGTGCGTTCCTGTCAAAAAACATGTGTCAAAGACGCAAAAACACACACAAACGAGGACACTGGAACTGTCCTTTTCATCGCTGTTAACAGGCCAGATGTTTGTTTCCCGCTCAGAAGTTCACAGAGATGTGGAGGAAAGAAGGAGGAAACACTGACGACAGATGACGCCAACAGGAAAAACCAAGACTCTGTGCTACCAGTCTACCAGTGAGCTTACTGTCCCTCCCCGGTAAACAACATGGCGGGGGCGTCCGTCTGTAGGAAATCTATGGAGGTGGTGACCAGCATCATCCAGCACCAAGATAACGTTACTGCTGGAGGGAGTCCCCTTGTTCAAAAGGATCCCTTTTCTGGACAAGGACCTCATCTTGTGTGGAAGGTGATTGGACTAAGGTCTACACTTTACCACGATCTAAAGTATCCCATCATTCTCCCCAATGACAGCAGGGAGTTGATGATGGTCCAGGATCAAACCTTGAGGGAACTCAGAGTCATTTGATTTGAGGGCAATTAGTAGCAGCAAAGCATTTTTCAATGTAATACACATACATGTGACGTACTGGAGGCTCCCATGTCTAACCTGCATATGTCTGGTCAACCCAACAAATGCTTAGATGTCTGGTCAACCCAACGAATGCTTTGGTGTCTCAGCTTATTTCAGGCACTGCCACACTGAACGCTTCAAGCCATTTGTTGTTCAGGCTATGAAGAATTTAAGGGGTACAGACTCATTTTCACAGGCAGTCATTTCTAAACGTCTGAGACCTGATACCTTCATCAGTCCCTTAAGGTGCTTTATCAGTGGAAGAGGAAGTAGTGTTTGTGAGTTTCACTGTGACCAAAGCACATACTCTGTGGTAAACAGAAATTAGTTCAAAGGCTCTGAAGCAATATTGGATTACTGGAAGCCTTCTGAGCAGAGAAACAGTGAGTTCATTTTCAATGCTCCCTGTGTTCTATGAAGTCGAGGCGATCATTAACAGTCTTCCTTCCTGTTGATCTCAACTCATCAGAGCCTCTCACTCTGAACCATCCCTTCTTGATGAAATCCAAGTTTGAAGTGCCACTGACTGGAAGCTTTGTGAAGCCGAACG
This sequence comes from Antennarius maculatus, assembly GCA_013358685.1. Classification (NCBI taxonomy): domain Eukaryota; kingdom Metazoa; phylum Chordata; class Actinopteri; order Lophiiformes; family Antennariidae; genus Antennarius; species Antennarius maculatus. Next base: position 1,057,048 of record CM023622.1, on the reverse strand, counting down.
TGTATGCTGGAAAAAATACAGCATAGATTAAAAAAAGACTGAACAGTTCTGAAGTCTATAGAAAAGGTAGCACACGAACACGTCTGCAAGGCAGAACAGGCTTGTTCCACGCTGAAACGTCAACTGAATGGTATCGTCATAATCAAGGAGGACTTTCTGCTGGAACATTAGCTTAAAACCATAGAAGGAAGTGGAGGTGTGGTTTGTCCAGCTAGGCTTTCAAGTAGGGGATCAAACACTGGCAAGGAAACCAGGCAAGCCTCCAAACTCTGAAATGATGAACAGCCCGTTCACAAAGTAGATGTCTTTATAGAAGCCAATGATTGGTCATCAGTTTCAGAGTACTATCTCGTCAGCCAAAGGAACTTAGCAGTGGGTGTTCCTGTCACCTAGACTGTATCCTGGCTATCTATCAGTAGGGGGTACGACAGATGCTTCATTTCAACCTCTCACACCACTTCATGGTGAACATCCATCGGGATTAGTCTGATGGACCGAGATAAACACAAGTCACTGTTTTCATCAGCAAGTGGAGCTCGACAAAGAATGCCCAAATATGGCCAGGCGGTGTAAATGTAAGGAAACAGTTGTGGATACCACCAGAGGTCGACCTAGACCACAGTACCAGATCGTATGACAACCCCCCTCTAAAGTCTCTTTTTAAAGTAGATACACACAAATCAGTAGACTAACGCCTGACAGATCAAACGCTTTGCATTGAGGTCAGTTCATACATGTGACCCTGTTGAATGACTCAATCGATTTTGACAGTTTTCACACTAAACAGTCTGCTGGCCTTAAGCCAGTTCACCTGAGCCCCGTTGAGGAGACCCATCCCTCAACTGACAGCAGAAACCATCTCCACTGAACAGGAACCTACCCACCTGTCTACCTACATACCTACCTACCCACCTATCTACCCACCCCTACCTGCCTATATGCCTACCTGAGCATGTGGACACTGGTAAACCTCCAGAACACACCTCATAGAACTGGCGACTTAGGGTTTCGTGGCCTCAAACACACCACCCCCAGGCATGCTGGGAAACCCACTCCTGATCCCCACATGACACAATGAATACAGATGAATATAGAACCCTGTCATCCATTATTTATAACACATAAAATGCCATTCATTTTTATTTTAGTTCAAAAAAAGTCTTACCTTTAGTGTAACATTTTTGAACTATGAATAAAGGCTGTAAATTTGTGGATGATGTAATCCAAAATACTTTTATTAACTCAAAATTGTGTGCGTCCACAATTTTTTTCAATAGGTTTATACACAAAAACAACTCATCCTGGCTTAGTTATTGTACACAGGGTAATATTAGCTGTCAAGGGAACAACAGACACGTAAAAACCCTGGAATGAGTGAAGACGCTCGTCTCAGCAGTAGATGGGCTCCGGGAGGCTGGAGGTCAGGTACTCCTGTTCCGTCACCATGTCGGCCAGCTGCCAGTGACACTCGTTCAGAGCGTCATACAGTTCCTCACTGAGCTCCATGAACTTCTTGTTGGTCTCCACCACGTCCAGCTCCAGACCGGGATCTGCAGCACCAACACATCTGGTCAAAGAGCTGCACAGCAGGAGGCAGGATAGAACCACATGGCTCAAGAAGCTCCAAGAACAGGAGCAGTTTAAAAAGTTCAATGGTTTAAAAGTCCTGACCTGCTATCAAGACGTTTGAATCAGACAATCTAGAGAATAAGTCTCTGTTCAGTCCCTCCGTTCAAACTGGACACAGGTCTAAACACAAGTGATAAAATAAACACTGCCCTGGTCTGCTGGTGACCACAGACACCTTCACCACCACGAAAACGGTCAGGTTGTGGAACAGCCAGCCCAGCTAACTGCCTGCTTTGCCTGCATTGAAAGCGAATGCTGAAGAGTTGAACTGTGAAGGAGGACAGAGAGCTGGGGTGAATCAAACCCCCAGCTGTCTGTTAAGTTTATTCTGCTGATAGTATTACAGTTTTAAATGCTACAAAAGGGATTATAAAATGAAAAACTACCCAAAAAGTAGAATATATTCCTTGTTGTCCATCACTTAATATCTGGAAGTTTTGAAACTTTGGTTGGTTTGTTAACTTGAAACGTTTCTGTAAAAAAAGTTTGTACTTAAATAGTTTGATGTACAAAGCCCAGTACAGACTGTCCCTGTCCCAGTACTGACTGTCCCTGCTGGAGTTTCCTTTGGTTTAAACACACACCTGTGAATAATCAATGGCCTGAAAACTCCCCAGTATATGTTGATCTGACACATCTCAAATGCCCCATGAACTGTAGACAGTCCACATCCTGTTTGAAGGGGTGCTTCCTGTTGCTGTCATTACCAAATTCAAGAAACCCGAATGAACAATGAAACCTGAATGCACCGCTCCAAATACTCCATCTTCACCACTGCGGGAAGATCGATAGTTCTGGATACTCATACGTACCTTCAAGTCCATCGTCTTGAAGTTCAGTGTCCTGAAAAGAATCCACATGTTAGAACGATGTTTGTGCTCAGGTGTGTGACGGGCGGTGAGACACCAGCGCATACCTGTGCGGCGGCAGCGCCGTACTGTGAGTAGTCATACTGCGGGTAGCTGTAGCCGTATGCTCCAGACTGGTCGTAGTTCCAGGACGAGTAGTACCCGGCGTAGGCCTGCTGCTGGTACTGGCTGTACTGGTCGTAGCTGGTGGCGTACCCTGAGCTGGACTGGGACGGGTCGCCCTCCAGCTGCTTCTGCTGCGGCTTATTCCTCAAACTTCAGGAGAAGAGAGACGCTTCATGTCAAACATCATGACGCGTTTCTAACAAAGGCCTGAGGTCTTTGAGGACTCACTTGCTGGCAGCCAGGCTGAGCCTCAGCGGTTTGCTGCCCAGCCCCACCGACCCCTGACACTCGTCTAACGCCCGCTTCTGCAGCCGCTCGTCTGGGAACTGAACAAAGCCACAGCCCCTGCAGGGAGAAACAGACTGACGGGTTAATCCCCTGAAACACGCGTGTTTAATGTCAGTCTGGTCTGAACATGAACAGAGTCTGGGTTTCAGCCTCCGTCACTCCTCCTGGCCCCTGTTTGTGGTCTAAATGGGGCCAGAATGTTCACAGGAAGGTTAGCTGGTGTTCATGTCAGATTTATCACAATCAAAGACGTGATCAGATTTTGGCTACAGGCTGATCAGCTGATGTCAGCTGGGCTGGTTTGGAGGTTTGCATGAAGCCAGTGTTCATGTTCAACAGACTTTACTGAATCAGAATTATCTGAAGGCACCCCCCCACCCACCCCCAAACCAAACAGAGAGCCCTGGTTCATAAAAACCTTTAATCAATGACGTAGTTCACTTTAAAAAAACCACCTCACACGGGGAGCAGACTCAGGACATCCTGAGTTACACTGACGTTAGCTGATGGCGTCCAGTGAACATATGGACAGGGCTAGCCTGCTACCCCTGTTAGCTAGCCTGCTACCCTATGTGAAGCTTCAGACGCTCTAAACAACATCAAGCCGTGGCACAGACACAGGAAAGCACCTTTAGAGTCTTGACCACACCCCCATCAGTTCAAACAGCCAATGGCTTCCACCAGGGCAGTGGGATTAACAGAGCTGTTGAATTCATTGGTTTGGAGGACCTTAAATGGTAACAGGTCCTCCATTAAACTGTGGATGTGAGTGGATCCTGCTCCACTGCCCCACAGAGGTCATGTCTGTCCCTCTGACCTCACTAGTCAAAGCAAATCCACACTGCACTCACTACTGACGACGGTCTTCATCTCTGATATCATCTGACTAGCACAGACAAACACACACTGTTGATTTAAACGGTGTTTCCTGTCATTGTAATGTCTGTACATCCTGATGTACTAAAGGCCCAGAGTCACAAATACGCTTGTTACACGGGTCTTTTTAAATACTTCAAATACATTTTAGTAACTAGAACCAAGGCAGTCAGAGACTGCAACATCTCGCGACTCACCCTGACCTACTTCCAGCCTGGACCTACCCTGACCTACTTCCAGGGTAGGTCAGGGCAGGTCCAGGGTAGGTCAGGGTACCCTGAAAGTAGTACCTGACTAGTGCACAGCTTTGTCCTTTCAGGGTAGGTCAAAGCAATGCACTAACTTTGACCATAGATCAAAGCTAGTGCATAGGTAGACCAAAGCACTAGCTATGATCTACGGATTTACACTGACCTTCTCCCTCGTCTTTCTATCTTATCCCGTTCCTGAGTGTACAAATGTTGAAATTTGACCTTGACCTAGTTTTCTCAAAGTCAAGGTCATCATCTCATTTTCATCCCCTTTGCTGCCCGAGTAATGTGCTTTTTGTTTCATCTTTCTATCTGCAACGGTTGTGAAGATATTTGGTGGACTAACGGACGGACGGACACACGAACACTGACAATTACAGTACATCACCGCTTTGAAGCGGGATGTAATGAACAAGTACGTCTTTATGCTACTTAGGAAGTAAATGATTATGATCACATGTGGTGGACTTCATAAACTACATCTTTTTAAAGATATATCATCAGGCAAAAGGAGCACAGACGTACATTCACATATCAACACATTGTTACGTTGCTAAGATAGAAAGACGAGGGAGAAGGCCAGTGTGAGTAAGACCATAGATCAAAGCTGGTGCTTTGATGCACTAGTCAGGTACTACTTTCAGGGTACCCTGACCTACCCTGGAAGTAGGTCAGGGTACCCACAAAGTAAGTCAGGGTAGGTCGTGGGTTGTTGCGGTCTCTGATTGCCTTGGTTCTAGTTTCCCTTGTGCTGACTTGTAAATACTCACTTTGAGTTTCCCATGCTGTCCAGCACCACTTTTCCACCACGACAGGAAGGGTAGCGGTTGTAAAAGAACTCATACAGCATCCCATCATCCACCTCTGGTGTCAAGTCTCCCACAAACAGAGAATACATCTGACTAAAACGAGGAGAAGGACAGGACTTATTGACCATGTCAGCAAGGGCATTGAAACGGTAACACGCTGGACTTCTGTTGGGCCTTTAGTCAGTCAGGATTAGTCAGAATTCACACGTTCACACATTCACACCATGAAGGTATGGTCTGCTCACCAGCAGCAGCAACCATTCACACACCAGTGGAACAGCCACTGGGGGTAATTTGAGGTTCAGTGGGAGGCTGTGGGGCGGGTGACTGACCCACCTACAGACGACCCACAGCCGCCCACAGACTCACGCAGACTCACCCAGGTTCTTGTTTCCCAAAGGTGGCTCGATTTAACTTGAATCTTGTGGGCTGTGGAAGACAGACAGGAAATGGGATTTTGCAGGATTCTTGATCAACTGAGACAAAAACAAGGAGTGACAGTGAATGATCAATGTCTTCATACTGGACTGGCTCCTGGTAATGATTTTCCATTGACTTTGCGTAGACATCTCTCAGCTGTGGCTTCATCGGTCATCTCCACGAAGCAGTACCCCAGAGCACCCCTGGGTGACGGCAAACTATTTGAAGTCAGAACAGACCATCAGGAAGAAGAACAGCTGTCTGCAGAGTCAGGTCTTACCCCGTCATCTTGTTGCGTATGATCCGCACGTTCATCACCTGCTCCCCCATGGTGGAAAACGCTCTGGTAATGAACTTCTCATCCATGTAGGTCTCCAACTGCAGAACCAGAATCAGAAAAGAGATCAGGAACTGCTGATATCCCCAGCCGTTAAACAAGCATAGCGTTAATGTTAACATTAATGTCAGGGCTGTTAACTGTTAACTCTGTTAACCCTGTTAACTCTAACTGTCCTGGAAAGGAGAGGAATGAAGGTTAGCCGCAGTAAGACAGAGTACATGTGTGTGAATGAGAGGGACCCAAGTGGAAGAGTGAGGTTACAGGGAGAAGAGATCAAGAAGGTGGAGGATTTGAAGTACTTAGGGTCAACAGTCCAGAGCAATGGAGAGTGTGGAAAAGAGGTGAAGAAGCGTGTCCAGGCAGGATGGAATGGGTGGAGAAAAGTGTCAGGTGTGATGTGTGATAGAAGAGTTTCAGCTAAAATGAAAGGAAAGGTGTACAAAACTGTGGTGAGACCAGCGATGTTGTTTGGTCTAGAGACAGTGTCACTGAGGAAAAGACAGGAGACAGAGCTGGAGGTAGCAGAGATGAAGATGCTGAGGTTCTCTCTGGGAGTGACCAGGAAGGATAGGATCAGGAATGAGTACATCAGAGGGACAGCACATGTTAGAGGTTTTGGAGATAAAGTCAGAGAGGCCAGACTGAGATGGTTTGGACATGTCCAGAGGAGAGATAGTGAATATATTGGTAGAAGGATGCTGAGTTTTGAACTGCCAGGCAGGAGGCCTAGAGGAAGACCAAAGAGGAGGTTTATGGATGTAGTGAAAGAGGACATGAAGGTAGTTGGTGTGAGAGAAGAGGATGCAAAGGACAGGGTTAGATGGAGGCAATTGATTCGCTGTGGAGACCCCTGAAGGGAAAAGCCGAAAGGAAAAGAAGATCAGTGCTGTTCGTGTGTCCAACATGAAGTGTGTGTGTGTTGTGTGTGTGTGTGTTGTGTTCTACATGAAGTGTGTGTGTGTGTGTGTGTGTGTGTGTGTTGTGTTCTACATGAAGTGTGTGTGTGTGTGTGTGTGTGTGTGTGTTGTGTTCTACATGAAGTGTGTGTGTGTGTGTGTGTGTGTTGTGTGTGTGTGTTGTGTTCTACATGAAGTGTGTGTGTGTGTGTGTGTGTGTGTGTGTTGTGTTCTACATGAAGTGTGTGTGTGTGTGTGTGTGTTGTGTTCTACATGAAGTGTGTGTGTGTGTGTGTGTGTGTGTGTGTGTGTTGTGTTCTACATGAAGTGTGTGTGTGTGTGTGTGTGTTGTGTTCTACATGAAGTGTGTATGTGTGTGTGTGTGTGTTGTGTTCTACATGAAGTGTGTGTGTGTGTGCTGTGTTCTACATGAAGTGTGTGTGTGTGTGTGTGTGTGTGTGTTGTGTTCTACATGAAGTGTGTTTGTGTGTGTGTGTGTGTGTGTTGTGTTCTACATGAAGTGTGTTTGTGTGTGTGTGTGTGTGTGTTGTGTTCTACATGAAGTGTGTGTGTGTGTGTGTGTGTGTGTTGTGTTCTACATGAAGTGTGTGTGTGTGTGTGTGTGTGTGTGTGTGTTGTGTTCTACATGAAGTGTGTGTGTGTGTGCTGTGTTCTACATGAAGTGTGTGTGTGTGTGTGTTCTACATGAAGTGTGTGTGTGTGTGTGTGTGTGTGTGTGTGTGTGTGTGTGTGTTGTGTTCTACATGAAGTGTGTGTGTGTGTGTGTGTGTGTGTTGTGTTCTACATGAAGTGTGTTGTGTTCTACATGAAGTGTGTGTGTGTGTGTGTTGTGTTCTACATGAAGTGTGTGTGTGTGTGTGTGTGTGTGTGTGTTGTGTTCTACATGAAGTGTGTGTGTGTGTGTGTGTGTGTTGTGTTCTACATGAAGTGTGTGTGTGTGTGTGTGTTGTGTTCTACATGAAGTGTGTGTGTGTGTGTGTGTGTGTGTGTTCTACATGAAGTGTGTGTGTGTGTGTGTGTTCTACATGAAGTGTGTTGTGTTGTGTTCTACATGAAGTGTGTGTGTGTGTGTGTGTGTGTGTTGTGTTCTACATGAAGTGTGTGTGTGTTGTGTTCTACATGAAGTGTGTGTGTGTGTGTGTGTGTTGTGTTCTACATTAAGTGTGTGTGTGTGTGTGTGTGTTGTGTTCTACATGAAGTGTGTGTGTGTGTGTGTGTGCGTGTGTGTTCTACATGAAGTGTGTGTGTGTGTGTGTGTTCTACATGAAGTGTGTTGTGTTCTACATGGTGTGTGTGTGTGTGTGTGTTCTACATGAAGTGTGTTGTGTTCTACATGAAGTGTGTGTGTGTGTGTGTGTGTGTGTGTGTGTGTTTTAGTGCTGGTTCTACATCAGGTTCTAGATTAGTCGTGCTAAGGCTAGCTTTGTGTGAGGCTAGCTAACGCTAGCTTAGCCGTAGCATTAGACCGTGTTCCAGGAATTAGACGGTACTCACGTTGCCCATCCATAAGGTGCTCATGATGCTGCGGAGGATCCAAACGTTCCAGACAAACGTTTCACGAGTGAACGATGAATTAATCAAGAAGAACTTTGGGAATCGCTCATGCTAACTAGCGCGGTACCGAGAGAAAAGAGTCAGTCATTGCGTCCTTACGTCATCAACAAAGACGAGGCACGTCCTACGTCACAACCCGGAATTACGGGTCTGCGGACCGCCTGAACAAAAATGTTTTTAACGCATGATAGAAAAATATTTTTAAAAAATTTATATATATATATATATATATATATATATATTCCTCAGAATTGAGTGATTCCATATTTATTTCCCTGCACTTGCTCTTTGAAAGTAATATTTACTGACCACAATGTTTTTTCTTAATTTCTTTTAGTGTTTCTGAATGCCAAGGAGTTGCACTTTTGTAAAACTTCACTATTTTTTTCATGCTACATAATAAAATGTCTGAGAGAGTGCTCGTCCAAGACTGGTGATTCCATACTTTTTGCTCGGGGTAGTACCTCCAGCTCTGTCTCCTGTCTTTTCCTCAGTGACACTGTCTCTAGACCAAACAACATCGCTGGTCTCACCACAATTTTGTACACCTTTCCTTTCATTTTAGCTGAAACTCTTCTATCACACATCACACCTGACACTTTTCTCCACCCGTTCCATCCTGCCTGGACACGCTTCTTCACCTCTTTTCCACACTCTCCATTGCTCTGGACTGTTGACCCTAAGTACTTCAAATCCTCCACCTTCTTGATCTCTTCTCCCTGTAACCTCACTCTTCCACTTGGGTCCCTCTCATTCACACACATGTACTCTGTCTTACTGCGGCTAACCTTCATTCCTCTCCTTTCCAGGACAAACCTCCACCTCTCTAGCTTCTCCTCCACCTCGTCCCTACTCTCACTGCAGATCACAATGTCATCTGCAAACATCATAGTCCATGGAGATTCCTGTCTAACCTCGTCTGTCAGCCTGTCCATCACCATAGCGAACAAGAAGGGGCTCAGAGCTGATCCCTGATGCAGTCCCACCTCCACCTTGAACTCCTCTGTCACACCTACAGCACACCTCACCACTGTCTTACAGTCCTCATACATGTCCTGCACCGCTCTAACATACTTCTCTGACACTCCAGACTTCCTCATACAATACCACAGTTCCTCTCTGGGCACCCTGTCATAAGCTTTCTCCAGATCTACAAAAACACAATGCAGCTCCCTCTGGCCTTCTCTGTACTTCTCTATCAACATCCTCAGAGCAAATACTGCATCTGTAGTACTCTTTTTTGGCATGAAACCATACTGCTGCTCACAAATGTTCACTTCTGCCCTTAGTCCACTGCTTTTTCCCATAATTTCATTGTATGGCTCATCAGCTTTATTCCTCTTTATACCTCTTGCGGCTACATTTTATAAACAAACACACACACACAAACAGCCTGAGCTTAAATAAAAACACTGCTCCATTGCTGCACACTTCTGCATCAATGGAGGTTGATCAAACCCAGAACGTTGGTGCTACCGACTCAATCAGGGGTCCCAAAGTTTCTTACTCACATCCAGTCTGTCTGCATTACAGTAGTGTTGGAACACACGTTGGTATCAAACTATTGGGAGCATTATTTGAACAGTTTTGTACTGCAGAAAGTAGAGTTGAAGAAAAGGTCACTAACAATATGAGACAGACCATCATTACAGAGAAATGTAGGTGTCCTACAGAGAATGGAAAGATAGTCAAGGTGTCAGTGGGTCCAGTGTCCGTCACCATCACAAGGCACTGGGGGGTGGCGGGGAGGTCTGGCAGACCCAACGACACCACAGAAGAACAACACACATTCCAGAGAGCCAATGGCTGACAGGACAGCAGCTTAAAGTACAGCTGTGTGTGAAGAGAAGACTTCCTGCATGTGGAGGTCTTCTCTTTCCCTGAGGAGAAGACCTCCACATGCAGGAGGGCTTCTCTTCCCCTGAGGAGACCTTCAGATGCAGGAAGTCTTCTCTTCCCCTGAGGAGAAGACCTCCACATGCAGGAAGTCTTCTCTTCCCCTGAGGAGACCTTCAGATGCAGGAAGTCTTCCCTTCCCCTGAGGAGAAGACCTCCAGATGCAGGAAGTCTTCTCTTCCCCTGAGACGACCTTCAGATGCAGGAAGTCTTCTCTCCCCCTGAGGTGAAGACCTCCAGATGCAGGAAGTCTTCTCTTCCCCTGAGACGACCTTCAGATGCAGGAAGTCTTCTCTCCCCCTGAGGAGAAGACCTCCAGATGCAGGTGTGATGGTGGAGTTGGAACAAGAAAGCCGCTGCTGAGACTTCTGGGCCATGAACACTGCCAGTGGATGGCTGAAGACTGGACGGTGTTCTGGACTGAATCACACCAACTGTTCTGTTCATCCTGCAGGACTCGTGTACGCCCCCCAGTGGTGACAGGAAGGTTCCTGTGTGTGGCATCAGCTGTCAAACACGTCTGGGGTTTGTTGGTTCCAGGGTCAGGGACTAGTCCACCAAACGGCTACCACAGCGTTCTGCAGCTCCACGCAGTCCATTCTGGGATACACCTGGTTGGTCAGGGGTTCATCCTGAGGCCTTTAACAAAATCAGTTTATTTGATTCATGCTTTAATTTCAGAGTACAGACATTAGACTGGATCATTTTCAAAACAAGTCTGAAAAAACTGGGGTGTTCTAAAACTTCTGGCCAGTAGTGTGTACACACACACACGCACACACACGCGTGTGTGTGTGTGTAGCAAATGACGTGCAATAGTTCTTAGCAAATGACGTGCAATAGTTCCAGAAACCTTTTCCATAGACCAACAGTCTCAGTATTTTATTTTATTACTCATTCGGTCCAATCAGACATTTGTGTAAAAGTTACAATTAGTGTATGAATTATTGGTTAAACATGATTTCATCCATTCCTCCTTAACTCTTTAAGGTGGACAAATGTTCCAGACGTTAGAGATTCCCTCCAGGTGTTCCTGAGTTTCCACAGTCACAAGAATGAAACAGATAAAAAGGTGTGACCACCTGGCTTCTAAAGCAGAGACGTGAACTTAAAGGTGAGCACAACATTAAAACCACTGAACACGATGAGATCACACGTCTGGAAACAGCTGACAGACATTCAAATGTTGAAGCCATGAAGTGTTCAATGCACTTCACGTTTCACCAAAGTGCAAAACCATCAGTTATCTAAGTCGGCTAAATTATAACATACAGATTAACCAAATATTTATATTTCCTATGCATGATTGTGAGGATTTAAAGCTCACCATGAACACACTACTCATGTGCACATGTCAGTGTCAGGCTGACAGACAGGAAGTTCCTCTGGCTGAGGTGAACACAAGCCATTCTTTACTGGTGAGGATGAGTGTGTGATCACAATCGAACATGAATGTAATGAAGTCAAACATGGAATCAGAAGCGTGTGTCTGAAGGAGCAGAAACACGTTTCTGTTCACCAACCAGACACACACACACAAGGGTCACTACAGAGATCTGGAGGTCAGGTCTGACTGACGCAGTGTGTGCAGGTCGGACACACACACACACACACACACACACACACACACACACACACACACACACACACACACACACACACACACACACAAGACCAACTCGCTTTCACACCGACTCACACACACACTCGTGCTCAGTCCATCTTCTCCTTGTGAACCAGCTTCGGTGAATCCACGAAGTCCTCTCCATTGAACAGGATGATGGTGAACGTGATCACACCCGCCACCCCCCCAGAACATCACGTAGGCCAGGGTCTCTGTCCATGTGTCACCTGGAAGACAAGCACACCTGACATCAACAACAAATCACCAGTACACGCTAACACCTACTGGTCCAAAAGGACACACTCAGCTCATGTTTAAAGCTGCTCACAGCAAAACCATCAGCAGGTCCTGGGAATCAACTGGTCACCAGTAATTCATTCATGCATCCATCTATCTGATCAGCTAATAGCTGAGATACACAATTGAAGTCTATCAATCACCATGATGGTGTGCAGTACAACTCACCAGCCATGAGGAGACAGACGATGCACATGGAGAACGCCACCAGCATGATGATGGGCAGCTGTGAAGAACAAACATCAGTCACATTAATGGATCCACCGATCAATCACATTAATGGATCCACCACCAGTCACATTAATGGATCCACCCATCAATCACATTAATGGATCCACCGATCAATCACATTAATGGATCCACCACCAGTCACATTAATGGATCCACCATCAGTCACATTAATGGATCCACCATCAATCACATTAATGGATCGCATTAATGGATCCACCATCAATCACATTAATGGATCCACCATCAATCACATTAATGGATTCACCATCAATCACATTAATGGATCCACCATCAATCACATTAATGGATCCACCATCAATCACATTAATGGATCCACCGATCAATCACATTAATGGATCCACCATCAATCACATTAATGGATCCACCACCAGTCACATTAATGGATCCACCATCAATCACATTAATGGATCCACCATCAATCACATTAATGGATCCACCACCAGTCACATTAATGGATCCACCATCAGTCACATTAATGGATCCACCATCAATCACATTAATGGATCCATCACCAGTCACATTAATGGATCCACCATAAATTACATTAATGGATCCACTATCAATCACATTAATGGATCCACCAACAGTCACATTAATGGATCCACCATCAATCACATTAATGGATCCACCACCAGTCACATTAATGGATCCACCATCAATCACATTAATGGATCCACCATCAATCACATTAATGGATCCACCACCAGTCACATTAATGGATCCACCACCAGTCATATTAATGGATCCACCATCATTCACATTAATGGATCCACCACCAGTCACATTAATGGATCCACCATCAGTCACATTAATGGATCCACCATCAATCACATTAATGGATCCACCACCAGTCACATTAATGGATCCACCATCAATCACATTAATGGATCCACCATCAGTCACATTAATGGATCCACCATCAGTCACATTAACGGATCCACCATCAATCAATTTAATGGATCCACCATCAGTCACATTAAAGGATCCACCATCAGTCACATTAATGGATCCACCACCAGTCACATTAATGGATCCACCATCAATCATATTAATGGATCCACCATCAATCATATTAATGGATCCACCATCAGTCACATTAATGGATCCACCATCAGTCACATTAACGGATCCACCATCAATCAATTTAATGGATCCACCATCAATCACATTAATGGATCCACCATCAGTCACATTAACGGATCCACCATCAATCAATTTAATGGATCCACCATCAGTCACATTAATGGATCCACCATCAGTCACATTAATGGATCCACCACCAGTCACATTAATGGATCCACCATCAATCACATTAATGGATCCACCATCAATCATATTAATGGATCCACCGATCAATCACATTAATGGATCCACCACCAGTCACATTAATGGATCCACCGATCAATCACATTAATGGATCCACCGATTAATCACATTAATGGATCCACCACCAGTCACATTAATGGATCCACCGATCAATCACATTAATGGATCCACCATCAATCACATTAATGGATCCACCATCAATCACATTAATGGATCCACCATCAGTCACATTAATGGATCCACCACCAGTTACATTAATGGATCCACCATCAGTCACATTAATGGATCCACCATCAGTCACATTAATGGATCCACCGATCAATCACATTAATGGATCCACCATCAGTCACATTAATGGATCCACCGATCAATCACATTAATGGATCCACCACCAGTCATATTAATGGATCCACCACCAGTCACATTAATGGATCCACCACCAGTTACATTAATGGATCCACCGATTAATCACATTAATGGATCCACCACCAGTCACATTAATGGATCCACCATCAGTCACATTAAGGGATCCACCATCAATCATATTAATGGATCCACCGATCAATCACATTAATGGATCCACCGATCAATCACATTAATGGATCCACCGATCAATCACATTAATGGATCCACCATCAATCACATTAATGGATCCACCACCAGTCACATTAATGGATCCACCACCAGTCACATTAATGGATCACATTAATGGATCCACCGATCAATCACATTAATGGATCCACCATCAATCACATTAATGGATCCACCGATCAATCACATTAATGGATCCACCATCAATCACATTAATGGATCCACCATCATTCGCATTAATGTGACCATCAGTCATATTAATGGATCACATTAATCGATCACATTAATGGATCCACCGATCAATCACATTAATGGATCCACCACCAGTCATATTAATGGATCCACCATCAGTCACATTAATGGATCCACCATCAGTCACATTAATGGATCCACCATCAGTTACATTAATGGATCCACCATCAGTCACATTAATGGATCCACCGATCAATCACATTAATGGATCCACCACCAGTTACATTAATGGATCCACCATCAGTCACATTAATGGATCCACCGATCAATCACATTAATGGATCCACCATCAGTCACATTAATGGATCCACCACCAGTCACATTAATGGATCCACCACCAGTCACATTAATGGATCCACCACCAGTCACATTAATGGATCCACCACCAGTCACATTAATGGATCCACCACCAGTTACATTAATGGATCCACCATCAATCACATTAATGGATCCACCGATCAATCACATTAATGGATCCACCATCAATCACATTAATGGATCCACCATCATTCACATTAATGTGACCATCAGTCATATTAATGGATCACATTAATCGATCACATTAATGGATCCACCACCAGTCACATTAATGGATCCACCAACAATCACATTAATGGATCCACCGATCAATCACATTAATGGATCCACCATCAGTCACATTAATGGATCCACCGATCAATCACATTAATGGATCCACCACCAGTCATATTAATGGATCCACCACCAGTCACATTAATGGATCCACCACCAGTTACATTAATGGATCCACCATCATTCACATTAATGGTTCCACCGATCAATCACATTAATGGATCCACCATCAGTCACATTAAGGGATCCACCATCAATCATATTAATGGATCCACCGATCAATCACATTAATGGATCCACCGATCAATCACATTAATGGATCCACCGATCAATCACATTAATGGATCCACCATCAATCACATTAATGGATCCACCACCAGTCACATTAATGGATCCACCACCAGTCACATTAATGGATCACATTAATGGATCCACCGATCAATCACATTAATGGATCCACCATCAATCACATTAATGGATCCACCGATCAATCACATTAATGGATCCACCATCAATCACATTAATGGATCCACCATCATTCGCATTAATGTGACCATCAGTCATATTAATGGATCACATTAATCTATCACATTAATGGATCCACCGATCAATCACATTAATGGATCCACCACCAGTCATATTAATGGATCCACCATCAGTCACATTAATGGATCCACCATCAGTCACATTAATGGATCCACCACCAGTTACATTAATGGATCCACCATCAGTCACATTAATGGATCCACCGATCATTCACATTAATGGATCCACCACCAGTTACATTAATGGATCCACCATCAGTCACATTAATGGATCCACCGATCAATCACATTAATGGATCCACCATCAGTCACATTAATGGATCCACCACCAGTCACATTAATGGATCCACCACCAGTCACATTAATGGATCCACCACCAGTCACATTAATGGATCCACCACCAGTCACATTAATGGATCCACCACCAGTTACATTAATGGATCCACCATCAATCACATTAATGGATCCACCGATCAATCACATTAATGGATCCACCATCAATCACATTAATGGATCCACCATCATTCACATTAATGTGACCATCAGTCATATTAATGGATCACATTAATCGATCACATTAATGGATCCACCACCAGTCACATTAATGGATCCACCAACAATCACATTAATGGATCCACCATCAGTCACATTAATGGATCCACCACCAGTCACATTAATGGATCCAAAACCAGTCACATTAATGGATCCACCACCAGTCACATTAATGGATCCACCACCACTCACATTAATGGATCCACCACCAGTTACATTAATGGATCCACCATCAATCACATTAATGGATCCACCATCATTCACATTAATGTGACCATCAGTCATATTAATGGATCACATTAATCGATCACATTAATGGATCCACCACCAGTCACATTAATGGACCCACGATCAATCACATTAATGGATCCACCATCAGTCACATTAATGGATCCACCGATCAATCACATTAATGGATCCACCATCAATCACATTAATGGATCCACCATCAATCACATTAATGGATCCACCGATCAATCACATTAATGGATCCACCATCAATCACATTAATGGATCCACCAACAATCACATTAATGGATCCACCATCAATCACATTAATGGATCCACCATCAATCACATTAATGGATCCACCACCAGTCACATTAATGGATCCACCATCAGTCACATTAATGGATCCACCATCAATCACATTAATGGATCCATCACCATTCACATTAATGGATCCACCATAAATTACATTAATGGATCCACTATCAATCACATTAATGGATCCACCACCAGTCACATTAATGGATCCACCATCAATCACATTAATGGATCCACCACCAGTCACATTAATGGATCCACCATCAATCACATTAATGGATCCACCATCAATCACATTAATGGATCCACCACCAGTCACATTAATGGATCCACCACCAGTCATATTAATGGATCCACCATCAATCACATTAATGGATCCACCACCAGTCACATTAATGGATCCACCATCAGTCACATTAATGGATCCACCATCAGTCACATTAATGGATCCACCATCAATCACATTAATGGATCCACCATCAATCACATTAATGGATCCACCATCAGTCACATTAATGGATCCACCATCAGTCACATTAACGGATCCACCATCAATCAATTTAATGGATCCACCATCAGTCACATTAATGGATCCACCATCAGTCACATTAATGGATCCACCATCAGTCACATTAATGGATCCACCATCAATCATATTAATGGATCCCCCGATCAATCACATTAATGGATCCACCACCAGTCACATTAATGGATCCACCGATCAATCACATTAATGGATCCACCGATTAATCACATTAATGGATCCACCACCAGTCACATTAATGGATCCACCGATCAATCACATTAATGGATCCACCATCAATCACATTAATGGATCCACCATCAATCACATTAATGGATCCACCATCAGTCACATTAATGGATCCACCACCAGTTACATTAATGGATCCACCATCAGTCACATTAATGGATCCACCATCAGTCACATTAATGGATCCACCGATCAATCACATTAATGGATCCACCACCAGTCATATTAATGGATCCACCACCAGTCACATTAATGGATCCACCACCAGTTACATTAATGGATCCACCATCAGTCACATTAATGGATCCACCGATCAATCACATTAATGGATCCACCATCAGTCACATTAAGGGATCCACCATCAATCATATTAATGGATCCACCGATCAATCACATTAATGGATCCACCGATCAATCACATTAATGGATCCACCGATCAATCACATTAATGGATCCACCATCAATCACATTAATGGATCCACCACCAGTCACATTAATGGATCCACCACCAGTCACATTAATGGATCACATTAATGGATCCACCGATCAATCACATTAATGGATCCACCATCAATCACATTAATGGATCCACCGATCAATCACATTAATGGATCCACCATCAATCACATTAATGGATCCACCATCATTCGCATTAATGTGACCATCAGTCATATTAATGGATCACATTAATCGATCACATTAATGGATCCACCGATCAATCACATTAATGGATCCACCATCAGTCATATTAATGGATCCACCATCAGTCACATTAATGTATCCACCATCAGTCACATTAACGGATCCACCACCAGTTACATTAATGGATCCACCATCAGTCACATTAATGGATCCACCGATCAATCACATTAATGGATCCACCACCAGTTACATTAATGGATCCACCATCAGTCACATTAATGGATCCACCGATCAATCACATTAATGGATCCACCATCAGTCACATTAATGGATCCACCACCAGTCACATTAATGGATCCACCACCAGTCACATTAATGGATCCACCACCAGTCACATTAATGGATCCACCACCAGTCACATTAATGGATCCACCACCAGTTACATTAATGGATCCACCATCAATCACATTAATGGATCCACCGATCAATCACATTAATGGATCCACCATCAATCACATTAATGGATCCACCATCATTCACATTAATGTGACCATCAGTCATATTAATGGATCACATTAATCGATCACATTAATGGATCCACCACCAGTCACATTAATGGATCCACCAACAATCACATTAATGGATCCACCACCAGTCACATTAATGGATCCACCACCAGTCACATTAATGGATCCACCACCAGTTACATTAATGGATCCACCATCAATCACATTAATGGATCCACCGATCAATCACATTAATGGATCCACCATCAATCACATTAATGGATCCACCATCATTCACATTAATGTGACCATCAGTCATATTAATGGATCACATTAATCGATCACATTAATGGATCCACCACCAGTCACATTAATGGACCCACGATCAATCACATTAATGGATCCACCATCAGTCACATTAATGGATCCACCGATCAATCACATTAATGGATCCACCGATCAATCACATTAATGGATCCACCATCAGTCACATTAATGGATCACATTAATGGATCCACCACCAGCCTGATGTGGACAGAATTAAGCTCCACCCACCGTCAGAAACTTCCAGTCCTTCTGCACACGCAGAGGAGTCGCTCCATTGGACTCATCCACAACAAAGTTCCCCAGAAACAGATCGATGGAGTCCTGAAGAACACACACATCACACATCTGTTAATACACAGATCCCACTGTTAACATGATCTACAGCTCCTGTTCCTGCCATCAGAGGTGACTTTAGATGTTTATAACTGTATGTAACTGAATAAAGACACAATCTGCTAAAGGACTCAACATTCAGACTTTTACCACCAGCCTGCTGAAATATTCTGATTCTGATTCTTTGACAAAACAAATTAACTAATATATTTGTTGAGATTTAGAATTAGGAGATCGCGAGGTGGTGTCCCCCACCTCGCGCCCTCAGTCAGCTGGAATCGACTCCAGCCCCCCACCACAGGGGGTGATGCGGTTAGAAGATGAATAAATGAGTGAATGATAGAGACAGCTCCTGTGCACATATTGTGTCTCAGTAGTTACTGTATTTCCTTCATTCTTTTATCACATTGTAATTTTTCATTTCAATAATAATTCCTACTATACTGTATACATAATGGTGATACACTGTACATAATGTATACATAAGGCTCCCTCTGAGCTGATAATGCTGGAAAATATTCGATTCTGTTTCGGACTAAGCAATGAGTCCCTATAGACCACATTTTATTAGTGATTTTATCTCTGGTTTGAATTTAATATAAAAGAAACTGTTTTTCAATCTGATAATAATCTGATAATAATCTACATTAAATGTGTCAACTATAATTATAATATAGAATTGTTTCTTTGTGAACCTGAAGGATTCAGACAGTAGTGTTAGAAAACTAGCAGTTCACTGATGCAGCTCCTCAACACCTTCATCTTGTTCCCTCGTGTCACATGGACACGAGGGAACATGGACACGAGGGAACATGGACACGAGGGAACATGGACACGAGGGAACATGGACACGAGGGAACAGGGACACGAGGGAACAGGGACACGAGGGAACATGGACACGAGGGAACAGGGACACGAGGGAACATGGACACGAGGGAACAGGGACACGAGGGAACATGGACACGAGGGAACATGGACACGAGGGAACAGGGACACGAGGGAACAGGGACACGAGGGAACATGGACACGAGGGAACATGGACACGAGGGAACAGGGACACGAGGGAACATGGACACGAGGGAACATGGACACGAGGGAACAGGGACACGAGGGAACAGGGACACGAGGGAACATGGACACGAGGGAACCTGGGGGCTTGAACCTTTTGCTGTGTCGGTCTGAATGAAATAACATTTAAAGTTCTATAATGTGTCACTAAAGACTTTGTCTAGAGAAGCTGTTTCCTGTTCAGGGGTCAAAGGTGAACACACACACCTGTCTGAATCCGTCAGAGAAGTTATTCTTGTAGTAGCGAATCATGGAGTTCCATCCGTCCATCAGCAGGCCCCATGTGGTCCTCTTTCCTGTCCTGGTAGACATGAACTGGGATTAAACACCCGACCAGACTCTGGTGTCTCCACATTGACACCAGTCCTGCTCACAATAACAGCAGTGTCCTTAAACTGGTGAGTAAACATCAAAATTCTCTAAATAAATTGTACTTTAATGAACACAAATGCGTCAGGGACACCAAACATTCTATTCAAAGCAAGAAAATTAGAAAAAGTAATATTTCATAATATTTCACAGAAAGTCAAGAAGTGTTATGTTCATAAAAACAGCAGTGTTGGCATCTGTCTTTGGAAACTCAAAAATGTACAAACTAAAAATCAACTTTCCTATGACTCATAAACTAATACAGACAAACCTCGGTTTCCGACCACAATTGGTTCCTGAAGGCTGGTCCAATAGCCATTTGTTCGAATTCCAAATACATGTTTCCCATTACAAATAATGTAAATGGTCTTAATCCGTTCCAAGATGCTAGAAAACTACCTTTTTTCAACGTAATGTTATTTCATAATGTAATTTATACAATGTATCAAATTGTATAGGAATGTAATATATCAAAGAAATGCAAAAGAAAGAAGCAAACACGAGAAAGAAAGAAAGAAAAAACATGGACGTAATCAGGTTAGCCTGAGGTACGAGTTACCATCGTCTTTTGGACAGAAGTTTACGGTACAGTAACTCGTACCGTAGGCAATGGAACGCAAATTAAGTGAAAATTATTGAATACAATAAACTAAAATAAAAAGCACATTACCGTCACGTTTTCTCTCGACTTTTCTCGCCTTTTCTCGTGCATGGCGGCGAGAAATAATAATAATAACAATAATAATGGATTAGATTTATATGGTGCTTTTCTGGACACTCAGACGCTTTACACTGGATCCATTATTCATTCACTCCTCATTCATACTTGGTGGTGGTAGACTACGTGTGTACCCACAACTGCCCTAGGGCAGACTGACGGAGGCGTGGCTGCCAATCTGCGCCTACGGCCCCTCCCACCACCAGCGGAACAATCACACACGTTTACACACCATCGAGTGCCCCACTGGAGGCAAGGAGGGTGAAGTGTCTTGCCCAATGACCCAACGACAAATGATTCGGCGGGAGCGGGAATTGAACCGCTGATCTTGAATCATTGGACGACCCGCGATACCACTGAGCCACGGTCGCCCCAAAATTGATGTCCAAAGCGTTCGAAAGCCAAGGTTTGCTTGTATTTAGTGTCATAACCAGGGTTTGTGATAACTGCTTCACATCTATGGTTCATGGAGTCGACCGATTTCTGGCGCCGGTCAGCAGGAACTCCAGCCCAGGACAATTGCTCTATGTCCCATAATTCCTCTGTGTTTCTTGGTTTTGTCTCATGAACAGCATGTTTTACGTCAGCCCACGAGTTTTCTCTGGGGTTGAGGTCCGGGGATTGTGCTGGTCACTCCATTAGTTAGATGTTGTTTGTCTGAAACCATGACTTTGCTGGTTCACTGGTGAGTTTGGAGTCATTGTCTTGTTGAAACACACATTTAAAGGACGTCTCCTCTTCAGCGTTCAGCAACACTGCCAGTCTTCTGACGGACTCACACTGATCCCTGGTGTGTGATAAATAGGACCAACACTATAGGACGAGAAACATCCCATATCATGATGCTAACACCACCATGTTTAACCATCTTTACTTGTGCTGTGGATTCGTTTCAGTGTTGGGGGGTCGTCTGACAGACTGTCTGTGGCCCTTAGACCCAAAAACAACAATCTGACTCCCATCAGTCCACAGAATATCACACCATTTCTTTTCATACCAGTCAAAGCGTTCTTTGGTAAATTATAAACGCCTCAGCGAGTGTCTGTTTTTGACAATGGGACTTATGGGGAGGGGCTTCTAGTTGGTAGAGTGGCTTCCCATAGACATCCTCTGATGGTAACCAGACTCAGACACCACGTAAGATCTCCTCTGATCCTCCTGGAGATGATCACCAGATGACCCTTTGTGTGTTTGGTTCTCTGATCCGTTCTAGACGGTGTTTTTGTCTCTCTTCCTCGTCTTTCTGGTTTTCGCTGCCAGTTTAAAGCGTTTGACATCATTTTAGATGAACAGCCTATAAATTTCTACACTTTGTAGGTTTTCCTGTTTTATCCATTTCTCTAACGACCAGTTTTACTCAGTTTTTCAGGTTAAACACAGCCAGAGTCTGTAATGTTTGTTCAGTGATCCTTAAATCAGGACTACCTGCTAACACCTCGTTGTTTTCACAGGATCAACCCCTCCCTGACTGAACACACCCCTTTCAGTTAATCATTCGGTTTGACAGAATCAGCAGCGTGCTGGTCCTTCCTGTTGGGTCTGTTGGTTTTCTACACCTTTACTAAACCCTCCAGAGACTGACTTGTGGTTTGAGGTTGAACAACAACAGAGACTCATCTTGTTCCTTGTAATAGTGACTCCCATTATGGTGAACACAACTGTAGTGATATAGTGATTCCTATTCTTGTGAACACAACTGCATTGATTCAGGTGTTGCTGACGTTACCTGGTGTAGTCGGTCTTCAAGGCCCCGGTTCCTGCGTACTGTACAGCACAGGTGTTAGCATTGTCAGCCCACGCTGGTGAGAGACAGAGAACAGCGAGACCACATGTTACACACACACACACACACACACACACACACAGACACACACACACAGACACACACAGGAGAACTCTCTACAGTACCGTTCTTGTAGATCTTTTCAAACTCGGCCTGCTCCTCAATCCTCTGACCCACATTCAGAACCCCCATCCTCTGCAGAACCAAAGGCACAACACACACACACGCACGCACGCACACACACACACACACACACACACACACACACACACACACACACACAGAATGTCATTCTGAATACAACTCAATGAACAAGATAAAGTTTAAACTGTCATTACTGTTCAGTTTAAATGTTGTAAAATAAAGACATTTTCAGATATTTTCTTTCCACAGATGTATTTTTCTATACAATAATCACACTGGACCATGAACACAAGACATCCTACATGTTTATGGGCTCAGGACCAATCACACGATGTGTGGCATCCTGAGAAAACACTGACAAACACACTTCAGAGAACCAATGAGTGATTTATGGAGATGACAGGGAGGGGCCAGAAGTGTTCAGATGTTACCCATGTTAACAATGTGTGGTATACACACTGTGTGGTATACACGCTGTATGGTATACACATTATATGGTATACACTGAGTGGTATACCCACTATATGGTATACATACTGTATAGCATATGCACTGTATGGTATACACACTGTATGGTATACACACTGTATGGTATACACATTGTGTGATATACACACTGCATGGTTTACACACTGTATGATATACACAATACATGTAGTCTTCAACATACAAACACTTGTAGATACGAACAGCCGCGCCCCCACGTCCCACTCCTGTAGTTCCCCTTCCTGCCACAACCCCCACCGAGCAGCGTAACACTAACCCCCCATAGGTTGATTTCACGCGTCATGTTAACATGACTCAGCTTATGTCAGACTCAGTGAACAGTTTTCTCTGATGTCACTTCCTGTGGTCTTTTGGTCTTTCCTGTTGGCGTCATCTGCAGTGTTTCCCCCTTCTTTTCTCCACATCTCTGAACTACTTAGCGGGAAAACAAACCCACAATGCATTTCTGTTCATGGAGACGTTCACCAACATTGAGTCTGAAGACAATTCAGGTCAGGTCGCCAAGGTGACTTTGTACTTGAAACAAAAATAATTTACTGACTGACCTGATGGATCACTAACATTGGTGAGTGTTGAATAGAAAAATGTCGTTTAGTTTGTCGGCACAAGTGACATGAGGCTGACTATCTACCCCCCACTTCTACTGAGGCAAAAAAAGTTACCTGAAGCTGAGACTGAAGGGAGCGTCGGGCCAGGAGACTCTGGACCACGTTGGTTCTGTCCAGACAATCCATGCAGTTGCTCCGGAAGACTCCTCTCTGCTGGGCCACCACCTTCTCTGAGTTCACCAGGAAGTAACTGTAGGGAAACAGTTGTGAACAACCTCCTTCACACTACACCACCACACATCACACCCGGCTCACGAACCCGTAGTCGCTTTGTGTTTCAGAAACAGCATCGATCAGGATCTGGAGCCGCTCCCATCTCAAGTGGCTGCACTCTTTGTGGAAGTCAAAGGCAATATAACTGAGGAGAGAAGACAGAGGTCAAGAAGGAGACCTGAGTTTGATCAAACGTCTCATACCAGACTACAGGCTGCACTTAAACACTAAAGGAGAGCTGAATGGATAACAAACTCATTCACACATACCATTAGCTGCCCTGTCGAATAAAAAAAAAAAAAATTTGCCTAAAAAAAAATTTTTTTAAATGGGACTTTACTGTTTTGCAATTCATCGTAATGGGATCGATTTTTGACTTTACGTAACCTGACAACTTTGGACAATGGGTGGTACACACCATTACTACGGAGTATATTGTATTGTAATATGTTACGCATTAAGTTCAAAAACAGTGCATAAATTTGTAAGTTGTGTTCCACATTCCCAAAGCTCTGTGCTTGGAAGTGCTCACTTACACTACGACTCTGTACTGAAAACCAAGACCATTCTTTTTTATTTCCTTTTTATAAAAAGCTCTGAATTCACATGGCCTTGTATTCCAAACAGTCCCCACACACTGATTCACAAGAACATTTAACTGTCAGTGTCGTCTGACACATTAAACCGCTGCTGGTGGAACCTCAAAGCAGCACCCAAGAACAAGACGACGAAATAAAGTGCAGCAGAAACCAAACGACTGGTTCTGACAGCAGTGAGTTGTTGTCTGTTGTCATGACCACCGCAGCTCTGCTAGTGCTGATGGGAGATCTCCTGCAGAGATCAGGTGTCCATGACCTTCATCGCTGTCATCAGTCTGTGTTGTCCTGTCGTTGTTATCCCAGAGTGTGGTATATAACCCTGTGTGGTGTATATACACTGTGTGGTATATAACACTGTGTGGTATATACACTGTGTGGTATACAACACTGTGTGGTATACAACACTGTGTGGTATATACACTGTGTGGTATATACACTGTGTGGTATATGCACTGTGTGGTATATACACTGTGTGGTATATACACTGTGTGGTATATAATACTGTATTGTACTGTATATACACTGTGTGGTATATAACCCTGTGTGGTATATAACCCTATGTGGTATATACACTGTGTGGTATATACACTGTGTGGTATATACACTGTGGTATATAACCCTGTGTGGTATATAACCCTGTGTGGTATATAACCCTGTGTGGTATATACACTGTGTGTTATATAACCCTGTGTGGTATATACACTGTGTGGTATATAACCCCGTGTGGTATACAACACTGTGTGGTATATACACTGTGTGGTATATAAACCTGTGTGGTATATGCACTGTGTGGTATATGCACTGTGTGGTATATAACCCTGTGTGGTATAAAATACTGTGTTGTACTGTATATACACTGTGTGGTATATAACACTGTGTGATATATACACTGTGTGGTATATAACCCTGTGTGGTATATAACCCTGTGTGGTATATACACTGTGTGGTATATACACTGTGTGGTATACACACTGTGTGGTATATACACTGTGGTATATAACCCTGTGTGGTATATACACTGTGTGGTATATAACCCTGTGTGGTATATAACCCTGTGTAGTATATAACCCTGTGTGGTATACAGTAATCCCTCGCACATGAACGCTCGCGACTTCACCTCATTGTGGATTTTTGGTAGACAGTCACGTGACACCGTACACGCATTCTATTGGCTGACGGCATCAGGAAGTGCGCTACGTTCCGAGAGTCTCGGACTTCCGTGAGACACGAAAGTGCTTTAAACAGTCTATCAAGAGTGTTTTAAAGCTAATAGAGATAAATATTTTAATATCAGTATGGGTAGGGTTCAGAAATGTTTAAATTACCATAAATAATAAGATAATTTGTCCCTCTATCGCAGAATTCGTTAATCGTGTGTGGTTGCTGGAACATATTAACCAAAAAGAACAAGCACACACTGTACACCTGCCTCCCTGTAGCTCAGCAGATAGCCAGGTGTCTCTAGAGGTGAATGTTCAGGTGGGCTCCATCAGGGCGACACCTACCTCAGCATTCCATTATTCATGCCCGTCACCATCTTGTCAAAGGCCTGTTCTAGCGGCTTCTCTGAGCCCTTTTGATTCACCTGAAATAAAGGTGGCCTCATAAGTCTTTGTGTTCGATATCTGATAAACTAGTAATGATCGCAGCTTGAAAGAAAGGTTCTCACCAGGTTCAAGATGGTTTGCTTTCCATAGATGAGGAGCTGAGAGTCAAAGTGTCTTTGGAAACCATCCATCTTCAAAAACAAATAAATAAATCCATAGTCAAGTGGGAAGTGGATTTTCAAACCTCTCTCCAGTTTCCAAATGATGCAGAAATTGGGGCTAGGCCTGCTCTTACATGATTGGTGGCTTTGTTGATAATAGGTTTGGGTTTATACTTGAGGTTGGGCCTCTGACTCCAGTAAAAAGGAATGGAGCCTCGAGTCTGGGGAGGAAAAACAAATCTTTTGAGATCCTTCCTGCACACATGTTAAATTAAAGATTGCACTAAGAGATGGAGTACGAGCCAGGGATAAGTCAGACACAACTCAAACAGTCTTCAGGAAGACTACAGGACCTTATACTTACCTGAACAAATGAAGCCTTGGCTCCCTCATACAAAACTATCTGTTCAGTCTCTACAAAGTTGGCTGCATGTCCTTCCGAGTCTATCCCTGTGGTCAGCGAAACACAAAAGGTCCATCAGTAGTCTTTTCAGTGCTATCAGGCCATTCTGGCAGTCCTGATAGCAGAGACCCTTTATTCCAGCAACCCCACAACCCCCCATGAGGAAGCACTTAAAAAAAAAGAGAGAGAGCCTGAAAAACGGTGATACTGACCTCCAACCCTAGAAACCACAGCACCCACACACACCTGGTGGCCTCTTACCACAGCAGCTGACCTGAGGGTCGGTGGGACGGCGACCCCCCTATGAAGGGTCAAGACTCCTAACAAGACTCACTGTCTTGGTGGATTGAGTCATTTTTAACTTCTGCTCCAACAGGAGTTTAAATATCTGGACTTTGTCAGAACTGGAGACCCTCTTGGATCAGAGGAGAAACATCTTCAGCCAACCTGAAGCCAGTCCAGCTGACTCGGGGGTTTGATTTACCTCCACCCCACATCCCTCTGAAAGACTAGATAACCTTCTACTTTTTCAAGGTCGTTTAAATCTCTTTTTGCCCACTTTGAGGAAAACAAGCTGACAAGTAGTTATGAATACTTTGATATACTGTAGGCATACTTAATGTTACCCTCAACCAAATCCAATAAGCATTTAAGTGTACAGCTCAAAGTTGGAAAATAATGAAAAATAATATCTACATTTTTACCTAATAATAGTGCATAGAGTATATAGTGACACTAGTGTCAGTGTAGACTGTACGCAGGTCAGGAAGGTCAGTTGTCCTGTCAGTAGTGAGCGAGACAGAGTGACTAACATGACGACGCCTTTACCCTCCACTAATTCACATAACCAAGGTCAACAGAACCGTTTATCTCAGTATTGGGGGGGCTCTTCTCACCTCTAACGTAGTACCGAACACCAGCCCGGAAACAGCTTCTTCTGGATATGAGAATCCACTCAAAGATCTTCCCATTGATCCGACACGGCTTCATGACGATGACTGAGTCAGGAGGTGAAGGAAAAGCCTCATGTGGGACTCACCTGGACACCCCCGTGCTCCAGAGACCGTTTGAAACAGGGAAAGGATACATCCATGAACAACTGGAAGAGCAAACCTGTGGAGCTGAGAGAAAAGAAGACACGTCTACATGAGAGGCACTCATCACAAACACACCAGCTGGAGAACACCAGACCCAGAGGTTACCTCTGGTTGAGCAGCCAGTTCCCTCAGGAGGTTCCCGTTCCACACAAACCTCTGGTCAGCCTGCAACACACACACAGCACTGTTACACACACAGCACTGTTACACACACACACACACAGCACTGTTACACACACAGCACTGTAACACACACACACACACAGCACTGTTACACACACAGCACTGTTACACACACAGCACTGTTACACACACACACACACAGCACTGTTACACACACAGCACTGTAACACACACACACACACACACAGCACTGTTACACACACAGCACTGTTACACACACAGCACTGTTACACACACAGCACTGTAACACACACACACACAGCACTGTTACACACACAGCACTGTTACACACACAGCACTGTAACACACACACACACAGCACTGTTACACACACAGCACTGTAACACACACACACACAGCACTGTTACACACACAGCACTGTAACACACACACACACACACACAGCACTGTTACACACACAGAGCACTGTTACACACACAGCACTGTAACACACACACACACACAGCACTGTAACACACACACACACACACACACAGCACTGTTACACACACAGCACTGTTACACACACAGCACTGTTACACACACAGCACTGTAACACACACAGCACTGTAACACACACACACACAGCACTGTTACACACACAGCACTGTTACACACACACACACAGCACTGTTACACACACACAGCACTGTTACACACACAGCACTGTTACACACACAGCACTGTTACACACACAGCACTGTAACACACACACACACAGCACTGTTACACACACAGCACTGTTACACACACACACACAGCACTGTTACACACACACAGCACTGTAACACACACACACACACAGCACTGTTACACACACAGCACTGTAACACACACACACACACACACAGCACTGTTACACACACAGCACTGTAACACACACAGCACTGTTACACACACACAGCACTGTAACACATACAGCACTGTTACACACACAGCACTGTAACACACACACACACACACACACACACAGCACTGTTACACACACAGCACTGTAACACACACAGCACTGTAACACACACAGCACTGTTACACACACAGCACTGTTACACACACAGCACTGTTACACACACAACACTGTTACACACACACAGCACTGTTACACACACAACACTGTTACACACACACACACATCACTGTTACACACACACACACACACACACACACACACACACACACACACACACAGCACTGTTACACAAACAACACTGTTACACACACACACACAGCACTGTTACACACACACAGCACTGTTACACACACACAGCACTGTTACACACACACAACACTGTTACACACACAACACTGTTACACACACACACACAGCACTGTTACACACACACACACACACACACACACACACACACACAGCACTGTTACACACACAGCACTGTAACACACACAGCACTGTTACACACAGCACTGTTACACACACACAGCACTGTTACACACACAGCACTGTTACACACACACAGCACTGTTACACACACACAGCACTGTTACACACACAGCACTGTTACACACACAGCACTGTTACACACACACACACACACACACAGCACTGTTACACACACACACATACACAGCACTGTTACACACACACAGCACTGTTACACACACACACAGCACTGTTACACACACACACACACGGCACTGTTACACACACACAGCACTGTTACACACACACACACACACATCACTGTTACACACACATCACTGTTACACACACACACACACAGCACTGTTACACACACACAGCACTGTTATACACACACAGCACTGTTACACACACACACACACAGCACTGTTACACACACACACACAGCACTGTTACACACACAGCACTGTTACACACACACAGCACTGTTACACACACACAGCACTGTTACACACACACATCACTGTTACACACACAGCACTGTTACACACACACAGCACTGTTACACACACACAGCACTGTTACACACACACAGCACTGTTACACACACACAGCACTGTTACACACACAGCACTGTTACACACACAGCACTGTTACACACACACACACACACAGCACTGTTACACACACACACACACACAGCACTGTTACACACACACAGCACTGTTACACACACACAACACTGTTACACACACACACACACAGCACTGTTACACACACACACACACACACACACACACAGCACTGTTACACACACAGCACTGTAACACACACAGCACTGTTACACACACACAGCACTGTTACACACACACAGCACTGTTACACACACACAGCACTGTTACACACACACAACACTGTTACACACACACACACAGCACTGTTACACACACACACACACACACACACACAGCACTGTTACACACACAGCACTGTAACACACACAACACTGTTACACACACACACACAGCACTGTTACACACACACACACACACACACAGCACTGTTACACACACAGCACTGTAACACACACAGCACTGTTACACACACACAGCACTGTTACACACACACAGCACTGTTACACACACACAGCACTGTTACACACACACAGCACTGTTACACACACAGCACTGTTACACACACACACACACACACACACACAGCACTGTTACACACACACACATACACAGCACTGTTACACACACACAGCACTGTTACACACACACACAGCACTGTTACACACACACACACACGGCACTGTTACACACACACAGCACTGTTACACACACACACACACACATCACTGTTACACACACATCACTGTTACACACACACACACACAGCACTGTTACACACACACAGCACTGTTACACACACACAGCACTGTTACACACACAGCACTGTTACACACACACACACACACACACAGCACTGTTACACACACACACACACAGCACTGTTACACACACACAGCACTGTTACACACACACAACACTGTTACACACACACAACACTGTTACACACACACACACACAGCACTGTTACACACACACACACACACACACACACACACACACACACACACAGCACTGTTACACACACAGCACTGTTACACACACAGCACTGTTACACACACACAGCACTGTTACACACACACAGCACTGTTACACACACACAGCACTGTTACACACACACAACACTGTTACACACACACACACAGCACTGTTACACACACACACACACACACACACACAGCACTGTTACACACACAGCACTGTAACACACACAACACTGTTACACACACACACACACAGCACTGTTACACACACACACACACACACACACACACACACAGCACTGTTACACACACAGCACTGTTACACACACAGCACTGTAACACACACACAGCACTGTTACACACACACAGCACTGTTACACACACACAGCACTGTTACACACACACAGCACTGTTACACACACAGCACTGTTACACACACAGCACTGTTACACACACACACACACACACACAGCACTGTTACACACACACACATACACAGCACTGTTACACACACACAGCACTGTTAGACACACACAGCACTGTTACACACACAGCACTGTTACACATACACACAGCACTGTTACACACACACAGCACTGTTACACACACACAGCACTGTTACACACACACAGCACTGTTACACACACACACACGGCACTGTTACACACACACAGCACTGTTACACACACACACACACATCACTGTTACACACACATCACTGTTACACACACACACACAGCACTGTTACACACACACAGCACTGTTACACACACACAGCACTGTTACACACACACACACACACACACACACAGCACTGTTACACACACAGCACTGTTACACACACACAGCACTGTTACACACACAGCACTGTTACACACACAGCACTGTTACACACACACACACACAGCACTGTTACACACACACACACACACACACACAGCACTGTTACACACACACACACACACACACACACACACACACAGCACAGTTACACACACAGCATTGTTTTACACACCCACACCGCAGGAGGCTCTCTGAACGCAGCGCACACACACACACACACACACACACACACACACACACACACACACACACACACACACACACACACACACACACACACACACACACACACACACAGCAGGAGGCTCTCTGAACGCAGCACACACACGGATGCTGTCAGCCAATAGAATGCGTGTACGGTGTCACGTGACTACCTACTAAAAATCCACAACGAGGTGACGCCGTGTGAGGGATTACTGTATAATCCTCATGGTTTAAATGAAACTGAACAAAACGACTCTGGAGACAAAACTTATCGAAGAATGTATTCAGTATCCACTGATCCTTCGCTTAGTCACGCTTCAAAATGCAGTCACTGCATCACCGATTTTATAAATTATATGTTATATATTGTGCTGTTTTTGGCGGTGGTCCTGGAACGAGGGATTACTGGACTGAACAGGTTAGATCTACACGGGGTAACAACACATTTTAATTCCTCTGATGACTCTGTGGAGCCTGATGAAGACGCCCTGGTCCAACAGGTCCAACAGGTTCAACCACCAAATATAATTCACATTATTTCACAGCTGCTAACACAGCAGACATCTCTGATGTGTTGATGGTCCTCTGATGGAGATACACAACCACACGTCTCACCCTCTCCAGCAAACTCATCTCCTGGAAGTCTGGGCTGGTGTTGGCCAGCCGCTGGAACGTGTGCGTCAAGTCGAAGTCGGTGCAGAAGTAGAAGCCGTCTGTGGTCAGCACGTTGTTGATCATGGAGAGGAACGTCTTGTTCTCCTGCAGCTGCGGGAGGAACCAACACATTTAACTGGTGCAGTGCTTTTCACAGCACACAACACTCATGATGGTGAACAGTCTGCTGGACAGGTGGTGAGAGCAGGTGTGACCATCTGATGTTCACATTAAACGGAGCAACACTGCACGACTGACTGCTGGGGTATATGTTCAGTCATTCTACTGAAGGTGCGTCCGTCACCGTGGAAACAGTTCTAGACAGAGCCGCCGCTCCTCACCTGGATCTCTGACAGGTGCAGCACCGTCTTCTTGTAGGAGATGACGTCGAAGTCCACAGCCTTCCACACGGCGTGGCCCAGGAGGCTGCCCACATTCCTCTTCCTGGTGATGACGATCAGGTACATCCCTGTGTGGTGGAGGGGGTCAGCTGCTGCTGTGTGTGTGTGGGGGGGGGGGGGCAAGGCCTCAAACACAGCACCTACCTGCTACCAGGCGGATGGTTCCCATGATGCCACAGATGGGTCTGGTGACGGCTGATGGAGGAACATCGTTTTTACCTGTTGAAGCACCACAAGAGTTCAAAGTCCCATCAATGAACAGTAATGGATTACCATTAGTAATCTCTGCCATGGTCTGAATGTATTAATGTCAGTGGATCAATGAGGACCCTCCATGTGTTTGGGTTAGGGTAAAGCTGGGAGACCAGCCTGGTGACAGTGTTCACTACTACATCACTGCGATGGACATGTCTTTAATCTCACTTATAATCTGGATTAATCCTGACTAAACTGTATTTTTATGAACTGTTATGATGTATTATGTTGGACTTCATCACCACTGATGAATCTAGGCCTCCTCTTTGGATGTGACCTTTAACACCCACATGAACAAACCTGGACTGTATTTTTGCTGTCTTAAAGAATCAGACAAGCTTGGTCTTAAAGGAGGCTACAAAAATAAAGTTATTTCCATGCTGGTTGACTCTGAATCTGTAATCAAGATGTCCCAAAAAGTCTAGAGATTTAGCTGATTCAGAACGCTGCTGGTGGTGCACTACAACCTGGTATGAAGTTCTTCTCTCTCATGTTTGCTTCACTGCACCATGAAATCTAGAGGATTTAAATTCCTTCTCACAAACAAAGCTCACCAATCACGGAACACCACGAGGTAAGCCTTAGGGTGGAATCCCCAATGTAAAGGAAAAGAGACCAGCCTCTGAACTCATGGAGAACAGTTGTGGAAGAACATCAGGTGATCGGTATGACGTGGGAACAGATCAAGGGACACCATAGAACCCAGTCTGGTGGAGAAAACTGGTGGCAGATCTTTGCTCCAGCAGGACTGAAGAGGATTAACAACTGACATACAAAGCCCTTAATGTTCATGTAGAAAAACATCATGTAGTCCCTGTAGCACCATGTAATGTAACTACAGCCGTGTGGTCCCTACAATCTCTGAAAGACAGTTAGGCTTATGTTAAGAGAGCAGGAGCTTCACTCTTCAGGCTCCTCTCCTGTGGAAACACCTTCAAGTATCAGATAGTCTCTCTAATGTCCTTCATAAAACCTTCCTTCTTAAATCTTATGATTAAGGCTCTCTTAGGATGTCCCTTAACTGCGCTGCTCTAGGGATGGACTACTGGGTGACGTCCAACAATGATCCTTCCAGGATGAGACTCAGAGACTTGGTGTCCCCAGGACATCGTGCAGGTCATGCACACCAAGGGGAAACTGATGGATTACATCACATGTAGTCTATTCAGACCCGTGTTTGACATCCGCAGCACATAGAACACTTGTCATTAAAGGCCTGAATAACTGTGAGTCCAGTGGACGGTAAAGAAGTATTTTGTGTTGTACTGGTAAAAACAATATATCAGCTGCACCAAGCATGTCAAACTGTCCAGATTTCCATTGGCTACTGCAAACGTGATCAACAGAGCAAACCTCATATACATATACTGAATAATGTTTTCAACTGTACAGTTATAGGTATATTATATAAGGCATGTCTACCTCATACATGTAGAAAATGAAATGGTTTGTGAATTGTAGTTGCATGTAAACTTATTTTCTGTCTTTAACGTGTCGCATGGCTTCCAGGATAGGGTTAGGGTCAGGCTTCCAGGTGTTTACCTGTGAGGGTCATCTCGTTGGAGACCCTGTCTATGGCCAACACATCATCAGTCCCCTCATCACAGGCCTCGATGAAGAACTTCTCTGCAGTTGTGTGCCTGGAGAAAGCAAGAGAAATGACTTCTAGACAACTCTCCATTCTGCCACTGTTAAGGCCTTCAGAACCGCGATGTCAGTACACCACACTTTACATAACTATTTGTTTTATTAAGAAGAATTTGAATTCCATTGTTGCCAACAGTAGCGTTTCACTAACTTGATGTTTCTTCATACGTTCCCATTTTCAGATTCCATCCAAAGACTGTGTGTAACGTCAAAATCAGTGTGTAGTCACACAATACCTGCCTCATCACACCTGAACTAATCAATTAAAGGCAGAACAACTTAGAAAGTACACCACTACACAGCTACCAATAGTAAG
The DNA here is from genome assembly GCA_013358685.1 of Antennarius maculatus. Classification (NCBI taxonomy): domain Eukaryota; kingdom Metazoa; phylum Chordata; class Actinopteri; order Lophiiformes; family Antennariidae; genus Antennarius; species Antennarius maculatus. The sequence continues at coordinate 1,021,225 of CM023622.1, read as the reverse complement.
AGCAGTGGTCAACAAACACTACAGCACAACATTCACTGAAACGCTCTGGGTTACCCTCTTCCCCGGTGCCCAGGTGGTGCATTACCTGGAGTCACCACCCACATCCAGGTGCTCTATTTACTGTGACTGTAAGAATAAATATCAATAACCCAAATGCAAACGACTAAATAATGAAATAATACTTCACCATCCTTTGATAGTCCATATCCTATGAAACCTATTGGGTCTGTCTCGGGTGTGTCTTAGAATAAAATGTGTCGGATCAGCAAACAAGTTTACACAAAACAAAAGTAACCCGATTAAACACAAAAAACGTATCTGTGTACCTAACACATTTTAATTTTATACAGACTGGTGCCACTTTAACTAATAACTACTGTGAGCTGTGATTTCTGGTAGATGGACGTCAGCCCCCTGGAATTTCAATCCACTTTTTTCTGCAGAACTTGAACGTGTTGATATAAGAGCTCGTGAGAACGACACGCCCTTCCAGGCTCCGCCTCAGGCCCACAGGTGGAGACTTTGACTGGGCCTTTCAGACATCTGTCAAGTACATCGCTCTTAATGCACCGTCGGAAAAACATGTCAGTGACGGGACGTCCTGTCTGGAGTCCCGCTCTGAACAAACTCTGACGACAGCGTTCTCCACCGTTTGGACTGACATGAAAAAATCAGTCAAAACGCCACGGCATGAAACCATTATACCTGACTAATTATTGTACCGGTCTTATCATGACCAACACGATATGGCCCACCCACAACATCCACACATGGCCAAGGTGACGTGACAAAGGAAACAAGCTGTCACTCATATTTTATCCATCCATCCATCCATCCATGCACTTCCGCTTATCCGGGGTCGGGTCGCGGGGGCAGCAGTTTAAGCAGGGAAGCCCAGACTTCCCTCTCCCTAGCCACTTCGTCCAGCTCCTCCGGGAGAATCCCAAGGCGTTCCCAGGCCAGCCGGGAGACATAGTCTCTCCAGCGTGTCCTGGGTCATCCCCGGGGCCTCCTCCCGGTAGGACGTGCCCGGAACGCCTCACCAGGGAGGCGTCCAGGAGGCATCCTAACCAGATGCCCGAGCCACCTCATCTGGCTCCTCTCGATGCGGAGGAGCAGTGGCTCGACTCTGAGTCCCTCCCGGATGACCAAACTTCTCACCCTATCTCTTATGGAGAGCCCGGACACCCTTCGGAGGAAACTCATTTTGGCCGCTTGTATCTCGTTCTTTCAGTAATGTAGCCGCAAGAGGGCACAAGCCAGTGTCTTATTGTGCCGGTCCCAAGCCCGGATAAATACAGAGGGTTGCGTCAGGAAGGGCATCCGGCGTAAAACTTTTGCCAAATCAAAGATGCGAATCAAACCTATGACTTCCATACCGGATCGGTCGAGGCCCGGGTTAACAACGACCGCCATCGGTGCTGTTGACCTACAAGGCGCCGGTGGAAATTGGATTACTGTTGGTCGAAGAAGGAGAGGAGGAAAGTGCGTTCGCACGAAGAAAGAGAAGAGGAGCGCCAAGAGTATAGGACTAAGAGTAGGGACGTTGAATGTTGGAACTATGACAGGAAAAGGTAGAGAGTTGGTCGACATGATGCAGAGGAGGAAGGTAGACATACTGTGTGTCCAGGAGACCAGGTGGAAAGGTAGCAAGGCTAGAAGTTTAGGAGCAGGGTTCAAGTTGTTCTATCATGGTGTAGATGGGAAGAGAAATGGAGTAGGAGTTATCTTGAAGGAGGAGTTTGTTAGGAATGTCCTGGAGGTAAAAAGAGTGTCGGATAGAGTGATGAGTCTGAAGCTAGAAATAGAAGGTGTGATGTTCAATGTTGTTAGTGGGTATGCCCCACAGGTAGGATGTGAGCTGGAGGAGAAGGAGAAATTCTGGTTGGACTTTGATGAAGTGATGCAGAGCATACCTAGAAGTGAGAGAGTTGTCATTGGCGCAGACTTCAATGGACATGTTGGTGCAGGTAACAGAGGTGATGAGGAAGTGATGGGCAGGTTTGGTATCCAGGAGAGGAACGCAGAAGGACAGATGGTAGTTGACTTTGCAAAAAGGATGGAAATGGCTGTAGTGAATACTTTCTTCCAGAAGAGGCAGGAACATAGGGTGACCTATAAGAGTGGTGGTAGGAGCACACAGGTAGACTACATCTTGTGTAGACGATGTAACCTGAAGGAGATCAGTGACTGTAAAGTAGTGGTAGGCGAGAGTGTAGCCAAACAGCATAGGATGGTGGTGTGTAGGATGACTCTGGTGGTGAGGAAGATGAAGAGGGCAAAGGCAGAGCAGAGGACGAAATGGTGGAAGATAAAAAAGGGGAAGGGTATTGCATGACCTTTAGGAAGGAGTTAAGACAGGCTCTGGGTGGTCAGGAGGTGCTTCCAGATGACTGGACAACTACAGCTAATGTGATCAGGGAGACAGGTAGGAGAGTATTTGGTGTGTCATCTGGAAGGAAAGTAGATAAAGAGACTTGGTGGTGGAATGAGGAGGTACAGGAGTGTATACAAAGAAAGAGGTTAGCTAAGAAGAAGTGGGACACTGAGAGGACTGAGGAGAGTAGACAGGAGTACAGGGAGATACAGCGTAAGGTGAAGGTAGAGGTAGCAAAGGCCAAACAAGAAGCTTATGATGACTTGTATGCTAGGTTGGACAGTAAGAAGGGAGAGACTGATCTATACAGGCTGGCAAGACAGAGAGATAGAGATGGGAAGGACGTGCAGCAGGTTAGGGTGATTAAGGATAGGGATGGAAGTCTATTGACAGGTGCCAGCAGTGTGATGGGAAGATGGAAAGAGTACTTTGAAGAGTTGATGAACGTGGAAAATGAGAGAGAACAAAGACTAGAAGAGGTGACTGTTGTGGACCAGGATGTAGCAAAGATTAGCCAGGATGAAGTGAGGAGGGCACTGAAGAGGATGAAGAGTGGAAAGGCAGTCGGTCCTGATGATATACCTGTAGAGATTTGGAAGTGTCTAGGAGAGGTGGCAGTAGAGTTTCTGACTGGGTTGTTCAACAGGATCTTAGATAGTGAGAAGATGCCTGAGGAGTGGAGGAGAAGTGTGCTGGTGCCCATTTTTAAGAACAAGGGAGATGTGCAGAGTTGTGGCAACTACAGAGGAATAAAGCTGATGAGCCATACAATGAAGTTATGGGAAAGAGTAGTGGAAGCTAGATTAAGGGCAGAAGTGAGCATTTGTGAGCAGCAGTATGGTTTCATGCCAAAAAAGAGTACTACAGATGCAGTATTTGCTTTGAGGATGTTGATAGAGAAGTACAGAGAAGGCCAGACGGAGCTGCATTGTGTTTTTGTAGATCTGGAGAAAGCTTATGACAGGGTGCCCAGAGAGGAACTGTGGTATTGTATGAGGAAGTCTGGAGTGCCAGAGAAGTATGTTAGAACGGTGCAGGACATGTATGAGGACTGTAAGACAGTGGTGAGGTGTGCTGTAGGTGTGACAGAGGAGTTCAAGGTGGAGGTGGGACTGCATCAGGGATCAGCTCTGAGCCCCTTCTTGTTCGCTATGGTGATGGACAGGCTGACAGACGAGGTTAGACAGGAATCTCCATGGACTATGATGTTGGCAAATGACATTGTGATCTGCAGTGAGAGTAGGGACGAGGTGCAGGAGAAGTTAGAGAGGTGGAGGTTTGTCCTGGAAAGGAGAGGGATGAAGGTTAGCCGCAGTAAGACAGAGTACATGTGTGTGAATGAGAGGGACCCAAGTGGAAGAGTGAGGTTACAGGGAGAAGAGATCAAGAAGGTGGAGGATTTTAAGTACTTAGGGTCCACAGTCCAGAGCAATGGAGAGTGGGGAAAAGAGGTGAAGAAACGTGTACGGGCAGGATGGAACGGGTGGAGGAAAGTGTCAGGTGTGATGTGTGATAGAAGAGTTTCAGCTAAAATGAAAGGAAAGGTGTACAAAACTGTGGTGAGACCAGCGATGTTGTTTGGTCTAGAGACAGTGTCACTGAGGAAAAGACAGGAGGCAGAGCTGGAGGTAGCAGAGATGAAGATGCTGAGGTTCTCTCTAGGAGTGACCAGGAAGGATAGGATCAGGAATTGAGTACATCAGAGGGACAGCACATGTTAGAGGTTTTGGAGATAAAGTCAGAGAGGCCAGACTGAGATGGTTTGGACATGTCCAGAGGAGAGATAGTGAATATATTGGTAGAAGGATGCTGAGTTTTGGACTACCAGGCAGGAGGCCTAGAGGAAGACCAAAGAGGAGGTTTATGGATGTAGTGAAAGAGGACATGAAGGTAGTTGGTGTGAGAGAAGAGGATGCAGAAGACAGGGTTAGATGGAGGACACTGATTCGCTGTGGCGACCCCTGAAGGGATAAGCCGAAAGGAAAAGAAGAAGTATCTCGTTCTTTCAGTCACGACCCACAGCTCGTGACCATAGGTGAGGGCAGGAACGTAGATCGACCGGTAAATGATTCAGCTAAATCAAATTTAGTCCACCGCATGAGCTTTGTTTTCAGAGAGAACCAGAAGGTGATCAAGGGAGCTTCTCACGAAAGGATTTCTAAAGTAGAGGTCATCTGGTAGTTTTGACATCACTGTGACATCACTGTCACAGTGATCTGATGAGCAAACACACAAGAATTATCTCCAAAACCTCTAACATGTGCTGTCCCTCTGATGTACTCATTCCTGATCCTATCCTTCCTGGTCACTCCCAGAGAGAACCTCAGCATCTTCATCTCTGCTACCTCCAGCTCTGCCTCCTGTCTTTTCCTCAGTGAACAATCCTAAACCTACCCTAACACCAACCCCAAAATTTACCCCTACCCCAACAATAACACCAATCCTAACCCCAACCCCAACAATTACCCCAACCCGACCCTAACCCTACCCTAACACTAAGCCTAACCCGACCCCCCACCCGGTTGGAACCGTGCAGCTGACAGCCAGCCTTCGGTGCGGCACCGGGCGACAAGCCCGTTGATCAGACATTCGGGGTTGATCCACTTCCGGTGCGCTGAACGGATCGTTCCTGCCGAGCTTCATGATGAATGGCTGTTGAGTGAAACTTGGCTGTTCCTACTTTATGACCCCCCCCGAACTCCACCGGTCACGGGGCGCAGGGGGCGACCCGCTACGACACGGACGCGGAACCGAGTGAACGCGTGTCGGGGGCAGAAGCTTCCGGTACTCACAGGTTGTATCTCTCATAGGCGGTCGCCATCTTCCTGCGTCTCCTCCCGTGAGCCCGACACGCGTGACGACAGCAGCGGCCCTGCAGCGGAAGAAGCTCCGTGGACAGCCTGGCGCCACCGGAAGTCTGCTCCAGGTATTACGGTAGTTCAGCTTCAAAATAAAACGCAGCTTCCGGTGAATAAACGTCACGTCCTCATGGACAATAAATAAATTAATGAATAACTGAACGAATAAAACTATATTTTAACATTAAAATAAATAAACAGATTGCATCCTGTATGAAATGATTTGAAGAACTAGGTTTTAAAATAAAGTTAATGACCTGCTAACTATCTCATTATTTTGAAGGAGTTTATTTCCAGGTCAGTGATATAAACTATGAGTTAAATTTACAAATAGAGATTACATTTACATTCAGGACAACAGTGTTAGGGGCATGGCCCATTAACCGGTCCACCGGTGTGTGTGTGTGTGTGTGTGTGTGTGTGTGTGTGTGTGTGTGTGTGTGTGTGTGTGTGTGTGTGTGTGTGTGTGTGTGTGTGTGTGTGTGTGTGTGTGTCCTATGTCCTTACTCTAATTGTAAAGATGAATTAGAAGAAGAAACAGTTGTGTCATTGAAAATGTCTCAATAGGAGGTTTACCAAAGGACGAGGCTCAAACGAAAGGATCCAAAGGACAATCTGTTCAGGGAAGAAGAAGGAGAAGGAATCTCCTGGAGCAGTGGGTCTCCAGTGGGTCTGCAGTGGGTCTCCAGTGGGTCTCCAGTGGGTCTCCAGTGGGTCTCCAGTGTAAATGAGGTGACTGCTGGAAGCAGATGTTAAAAAGGTCACAACACAAAGTGCTTTTTGATCAGATCAAGAAGATCTTAGGGTTTTGAACAAAGCATCACAGATACACACAGAGAGTGAGGATTTGAACCGTCACCTGGAAACCCTGACAGAGTATTATGGTCTGTCCCAAGGTACAAGACATTATACTCTGTCATGCTTTATTCATGCTTTTATTTTTTACAGTGAGGTAACGTTCCGGTGGAGTTCAGTCACTTTATTGTTGTAACTCTGGATGAACACAATAAAGGTTGACTTCATTAAATGGTTGAATTATTAATTGATTCCCGACGGACCGCAGCTCGTGTTTCGATCAGGCATCATCCTGGACACCCCCAGCCCCGAGAGAGGACCCACTTATAAACCCCAGCGAGGCGCCGACCAGCCTCTGATCCGCGTGTCCGGGGGCGCAGGAGGCAGGAGCCCGGGTCGATACTGAACTATGACCGGAAGAGAATCAAGACCCGGTAGGGGCCCCGGGGCCTCACGCCTGAACCGGGTCGGGCTCGGACGCAGCGCCCGGTGGCCGGACCTCTGCCCACGGGACAACGCGGCCCCAGCCACCGGTGGACTGACCGCCCCGGGAGAGGGCAGCGTGGATCGACGACGACCCCCCCCCCCCCCGGACAGAGACGGCTGAAGGAGGTGGATGGAAGGTAGGGCCCGGGTGACGTGGGGGCGCTCTCCGCTCGGGGGGGGGGGGGCACTGGAGCGGACAGGACCGTTGAGGTTGGGTAGAACGTGGTTCTATGTGGGTGGGGGGCAAACACCCGGGCTCCAGTGGCCCTCGCGGCTGTCACTTGTTCGTGGGTGGGGGGGAGGGTTTCCGCTGAGCACGTGGCGCCCCCTGCCGCGTGGAGGTTCTCTGTGGGCAGCTCGCTAATGCATTTCCGGTGGTTCCGGGGGCTACTTCCGGTTCCAGCTGGAACATGAGTAGCTGTGGGTTTGGGGGGGACTCCGGCCCCAGTCCTGTAAGGGTAGACAGCATTCTGACCCCTGTGCATGGGTTATGGGTTTCATCCCATAATCTGAGGAACCGTCAGGGGGGGGGGGGGGGGCTCACATTTTATGGCAAGAGATGAGAGGAAACTTCATGACACTGAGAGCTGAGGTCTGTTTGTTCCAGCAGGTAATCTGAAGAGACCCCTCCCCCTGACGACGCCCTGGAGGAGACCCCTCCCCCTGACGACGCCCTGGAGGAGACCCCTCCCCCTGACGGAGACCCCTCCCCCTGACGACACTGTGGCTCCTGACTGGGTGATCCTCCTGGCTGGGGTGACGGTCTGGAGCTGTGAGCGACTGGTGGGTGAGTGTCCGGGCTGGGGGGTGGGTGTCCGGACTGGGGCGTGGGTCCTGACACCCCCATGACAACACGTTACGATGATGATTCACTAGACTAGAGTCTCTGATCACCATGAAGCTCTTTCACAGTGCACTGACGTGTGTGTTGCTGCTGTTCACACACACACATGGTGAATGTGCACACTGGTCCAACACTGTCCTGTCTGCCCCCCCCAGGCAGCTGACCCCAGGCCTGCAGCTGGAGCCCCTCCTAAAGGTAGGTCTGAAGCCTTCAGGCTGCTGTTGGTCCTGATGTGTGGAATGATGAACGTTCATGACTAGAGTCTCTGAGGAACCCTGATGTTGTTTCACAGTGCTCTGACCACACACACACACACACACACACACACACACACACAGCATGACGGCTCACCCCCCATCAGTGAGACCTTCATAGCTGGTAGTTTCTGGAGCAGCTGGAGCATGCCTGACCCGGTTCTTCTGGTTCCCCTCAGACAGATGGACCAGAGCCTCTCAGACCTGAGGTGGAGGATCATCGTGACCCTGAGAGGAGACGCCGTGAGCCTTCAGCTGTAAGTATAGAATCTATTTATCTATACTATAGATTATAGATCAGTTCAGCTCCTTCATGTGGATTGAGTTTAGCAGGATGGAGGCTCAGCCAGGACATCCCAAAGCTCTCTGATTGGCTGGTGGTCCAGGTCTGCACCCTGGGGAACACGGGGGGTGTCGGTCTGGTCTGATGGTCGATGATGATGCAGTTATTCGGTTCTACTGATCTTAACTGAAGTTTACTCGCAGCGCACTGAGACGTCAGACTGGACAGAAAGGAATTATGGGAGTCAGAGGATGAACTTGAACTCGTCTCAGAGGAACGAGCTTCAGATAAATCCAGCACGCTTCAGTTTCAGCGTCAGTGTGTTCCTGTTTAGCACGAGTGACGCTGAAGTCATGAAAACGGGGGCAGGTTATCGATCAGTGTCCATTCTCTTGTAGCTGGATGAATGTTCAGTATTGTAGAATGAAATTCACAGCTGATCAGTGGATTTCTGTTGATTTTTAATTCAAGTTGATCAATTTTGAGAATATTTTAAATCCATTTAGAAAACCTTAGTGATAATAAATTTAACTTGTTGAATCAGTGTCACAATGCATTGGATAACGAATTATTTGTTAACAGATTGGTGACTGGATGAATATAAATAGTCACTTCACAAACTCTGGGCGGACAGCAGCAGGACTTCAGGATGAAGGCGGTGCAGACGTCAGAACTTGCTGCAAAGACAACGTTGTCAAAACGGGAAGAACCGAATGTGAACTGTAGTGTAACCATGAATATCACCAATCACAAGAAGCTGGAGACGGATGTCTCCTCAGAGGACTTCTGGTGACAACAAGGAAAACAACTGAATGTATTGTATCATTAATTTATGATTTTTAGGTCTATATTTTTCAAAGTGGTGAAAAATGTCTCGATGTTAAAGAAAATGTTTTAACATGTCATTAAAATACTTTAAAAACTCAAGGATCTGCCATACGACACCATTGTGGAAAGTACTATAAAATGTCAGTAAATCAAAGTCAACACTAACCTGATCCAACTACTAGATGGAATGCATAACTTGGTCCTTACAGATTCATATACATTTAATTTTATTGTAATATATTACAATAACAGGCATGGGGACAGAGTTATAATTGTGCTCGTCCCGTACAGTAATTGGGTGCACCTGTAACACAACCATCAATCAGGGCACACGGTGAGGGCCCCCGACCCCCCCCACCTTTGGCTCCACATTAATTGAAGTAACGTCTCAAACCATGGAGGACCTGAAGATGTAAACCAGTTCTGAAGAACTGAGGAGCTTCCTGGTGAAACGGCTCCAGTGGGTTGATTTAACAGCTCAGGGTGTGAATAAAGGTTCTCTGGTCAGAGGTCAGGTCAGCCATGCTGTCTTCACTGATCTGTCGCCATTTAACCAGTCAGCAAGCAGCATTTTACCAGCAAGAACTTCACAGGCTGGTTTTATTGTAAAAACTAACATCAGTTTGCATTTACATTTTTTGAAGTAAATTTGGCTAAATTTTAAAGACCTGGACGACAGGCCTGAGCGCAGGGTCTGAAAACTAACAAATGTTTCTACACACACACACACACGAGTCCATCTTCCTGTTGAACGCGTGCATTGTACCAGTCTTAAAGATAAGACAACGTTTATGGATACACTGCAGGGGAATTGAGTTCATGGTGCAGTAGAACAGAACGTCCAGCTGTCTGAGGTGAGTGACAGTCATCATGGTCAACCTCAGGTCAAAGGTCACAGCCACTGGCCTGAAGTGACGGGGCTATTTGGGGTCCCTGATGTCATCAGGCCAACAAGTTTCCTCATCTTGGTCCTCCTTGGCCCCCTGATCGGTTGCTTTGGAGACCCTCAAGGTGGGGTGCAGGGATGAAACCTGTTCAATGAGGGTAGGGGTGGGGTGAGTTAGTCGAACCTGCAGGGAGTGGGGAGGTATGGGGAGGTCACTCAGGTTTTGGGGGAGTGAGTGGTGTTGGTTCTGGTGTGTGTGTGTGGGGGGGGTGCTGTCAGAGCTGTCTTTGCCCCCTCTCATCCCCCTCCCTAGTGCCTTCTACACACTGCTGAACTCCCCACGTTTAAAACCTGCTGGTTGAGCAGGGACGTCAATTTAAGGGTCCCCCCGGGTTTATTGTTAGGGGAACGCTGTAGCTTCCTGGGGGACATAGACGTGAATAGAGTCTGAATTATTCAGCATTTCATTAATATAATAATATCCATCCATTCTCTACCGCTTATCCGGGGTCGGGTCGCGGGGGCAGCAGCTTGAGCAGGGAAGCCCAGACTTCCCTCTCCCTAGCCACTTCGTCCAGCTCCTCCGGGAGAATCCCAAGACGTTCCCAGGCCAGCCGGGAGACATAGTCTCTCCAGCGTGTCCTGGGTCGTCCCCGGGGCCTCCTCCCGGTAGGACGTGCCCGGAACACCTCACCAGGGAGGCGTCCAGGAGGCATCCTGACCAGATGCCCGAGCCACCTCATCTGGCTCCTCTCGATGCGGAGGAGCAGCGGTTCGACTCTGAGTCCCTCCCGGATGACCGAACTTCTCACCCTATCTCTAAGGGAGAGCCCGGACACCCTGCGGAGGAAACTCATTTCGGCCGCTTGTATCCTGGATCTCGTTCTTTCGGTCACGACCCACAGCTCGTGACCATAGGTGAGGGCAGGAACGTAGATCGACCGGTAAATCGAGAGCTTTGCCTTTCGGCTCAGCTCCTTCTTCACCACGACGGACCGATACAGAGTCCGCATCACTGCAGACGCTGCACCGATCCGCCTGTCGATCTCCCGTTCCATCGTACCCTCACTCGTGATCGAGACCCCGAGATACTTGAATTCCTCCACTTGGGGCAGGATCTCATCCCCAACCTGGAGAGGGCATAATATAATAATATTAATATAATAATATATCTTTAACATAATTCTGCTTCAGCTTTGATCTGGACTTTTCTTTACATTTGTATTCAATTTAATAAATTATCTCAATAAATGTATAGAAGTTAAAGTGTTTGGAACACAAAAAAGAAATGAATTATTTTGGCTGGTCACGTGACCACGTAAACCGGAAGTCATAACGGAACTTACCGGTTATATAACGTGACGTAAAACTGTTCCAGAGTCAACTACAAGCCCCCTTCTAACACTAAATTCAAATATAAAAATTATCGTCACAGAAAAAAATACAAATACTTCACATAAAATAAATCTGTAAAGATTATATGTGATCTTTGTTTTTCTTTTGTTCTCCATCCCGTTGACAGCATATGCAAGTTGTTCCTGACTGTATCCTCGGATGTAGACTAATAATTCATATAAAGTTTTTTCCTGAAGGTTAATACCGGCCTGTAATGATTAGCAAACACTGAAAGAGAACGTTTAGGTCCGAACTCATTCGGTAATGACGGATCTAAACCGAGCCAACTCGGTACTGATCTGCTGTGATTTTATTTTGAAGGTCCACACCGATCCGGTTCTCCGTGTCCTTTGTTCTGATAACGGCAGCGTTCCGGGGACGGGGCAGTCCGAGCGGGTCCCGGTTAGCTCTGGATCCAAACGGTAAATAAGTCGGTGCGTGTTCAGCTCGCAGCGCAGAAGGTCGAGTCTTCTTCGTGTGTCACGGAAACGGGACGTGCTAGCTGTGCGCTAACAAACCGAAGCTAACCGGAGGTGAGTCCAGGTGTGTTCAAACGTCACCAATACATCCAACAGGATTTAGAGTTAATTTGTTAGCATGTGTCAAACCGACATGCAAAATATCCTCATTTAAAAACAACCGATATGATTTATTGACGAGCAAACAATCGTTATTGGACCAGAACGGCGTTAGCTAGCGTTAGCTAATGTTAGTGATGTGTTAGCTAGTGTTAGTGATGTGTTAGCTAGTGTTAGTGATGTGTTAGCTACTGTTGGTGATGCGTTAGCTAATGTTAGTGATGTGTTAGCTAGTGTTAGTGATGTGTTAGCTAGTGTTAGTGACGTGTTAGCTAATGTTAGTGATGTGTTAGCTAGTGTTAGTGATGTGTTAGCTAGTGTTAATGATGTGTTAGCTAATGTTAGTGATGTGTTAGCTAGTGTTAGTGATGTGTTAGCTAATGTTAGTGATGTGTTAGCTAGTGTTAGTGACGTGTTAGCTATTGTTAGTGACGTGTTAGCTAGTGTTAGTGATGTGTTAGCTAAAGTTAGTGATGTGTTAGCTAGTGTTAGTGACGTGTTAGCTATTGTTAGTGACGTGTTAGCTAATGTTAGTGATGTGTTAGCTAGTGTCAATAATGTGTTAGCTAGGGTTAGTGATGTGTTAGTGATGTGTTAGCTAGTGTTAGTGATGTGTTCGCTAGTGTTAGTGATGTGGTAGCAAGTGTTCGTGATGTGTTGGCTAATGTTAGTGATGTGTTAGCTAATGTTAGTGATGTGTTCGCTAGTGTTAGTGATGTGTTTGTTAGTGTTAGTGACGTGTTACCTAATGTTAGTGACGTGTTACCTAATGTTAGTGATGTGTTCGCTAGCGTTAGTGATGTGTTCGCTAATGTTAGTGATGTGTTTGCTAATGTTAGTGATGTGCTAGCTAATGTTAGTGATGTGTTTGCTAGTGTTAGTGATGTGTTAGCTATTGTTAGTGATGTGTTCGCTAGTGTTAGTGATGTGTTCGCTAGTGTTAGTGATGTGTTCGCTAGTGTTAGTGATGTGTTCGCTAGTGTTAGTGATGTGTTCGCTAGTGTTAGTGATGTGTTTGTTATTGTTAGTGACGTGTTACCTAATGTTAGTGATGTGTTCGCTAGTGTTAGTGATGTGTTCGCTAATGTTAGTGATGTGTTTGCTAATGTTAGTGATGTGCTAGCTAATGTTAGTGATGTGCTAGCTAATGTTAGTGATGTGTTAGCTAATGTTAGTGATGTGTTCGCTAATGTTAGTGATGTGTTCGCTAGTGTTAGTGATGTGTTCGCTAGTGTTAGTGATGTGTTCGCTAGTGTTAGTGATGTGTTTGTTAGTGTTAGTGACGTGTTACCTAATGTTAGTGATGTGTTCGCTAGTGTTAGTGATGTGTTCGCTAATGTTAGTGATGTGTTAGCTAATGTTAGTGATGTGCTAGCTAATGTTAGTGATGTGTTTGCTAGTGTTAGTGATGTGTTAGCTAATGTTAGTGATGTGTTCGCTAGTGTTAGTGATGTGTTCGCTAGTGTTAGTGATGTGTTCGCTTGTGTTAGCTAGTGTTAGTGATGTGTTAGCTAGTGTTAGTGATGTGTTTGTTAGTGTTAGTGACGTGTTACCTAATGTTAGTGATGTGTTCGCTAGTGTTAGTGATGTGTTCGCTAATGTTAGTGATGTGTTAGCTAATGTTAGTGATGTGTTAGCTAATGTTAGTGATGTGTTTGCTAGTGTTAGTGATGTGTTAGCTAATGTTAGTGATGTGTTCGCTAGTGTTAGTGATGTGTTCGCTAGTGTTAGTGATGTGTTCGCTAGTGTTAGTGATGTGTTCGCTAGTGTTAGTGATGTGTTCGCTTGTGTTAGCTAGTGTTAGTGATGTGTTAGCTAGTGTTAGTGATGTGTTAGCTAGTGTTAGTGATGTGTTAGCTAGTGTTAGTGATGTGTTAGCTAGTGTTAGTGATGTGTTAGCAAGTGTTACTTATTTCTTAGCTAGTGTTACTTATTTCTTAGCTAGTGTTACTGTTGTGTTAGTGTTACTGATGTCTTGGCTAGTGTTACTGATGCGTTTGTGTTACTGATGTGTTAGTGTTACTGATGCGTTTGTGTTACTGATGTTAGTGTTACTGATGTCTTTGCTAGTGTTACTGATGTGTTTGTGTTACTGATGTGACGTTGATCCTGAAGATGGATGAATCTATGCCATCTCTTTCATTTGCAGGTATGAAGAGGGGAGTTGTTGTTTTGGAGACTGGAAAACCTTTCAGTCATCCCTGCAGGAACATTTGATGACCTCTGTTAACGATCAGAAGCACTTGTCCACTTAGCCTGTTCAGCTAGCTGCTGCTAACTTCCTGCTCGAGCACAGCTGAACCAACTCAACACTAACAGTCCAGGTGTTGTTGGTTCAACCAAAGGTAGAAGAGGGACATGAATTCTGATCAGGTGCTCAAACACACACACACAGGTGTGTGTTAGTGATCTGGGTCCTTGTGAACAGGCTAAAGCAGACTGCACTTGCATGCCTGTGAGTACACACACTGAACCAGATCATTGTGAACACACACACACACACACAGTGCCTGGCTGATGTGAGCCATTGGACCTGACAGTCGTCCCGTCCCTTCCAACACAACTGGAACCGCTCTGAGGAGCCATGGCAGCTGTTCTGGGTAAGGTATGGACATGGGTGTACCCCAGAGGCAGCGCCACCGTGTCGGAGAAGACCACAGCGACAACCGCCGAGGGTCAGAAGCAGGGCGCGGGGTGGATTTCTTGGATCTGGGGAGGTCGGAGAGTCAGAAGTGAGCAAGCGAGCTCGGGAGAGGAGTTCTGGGAGGCGCAGGAGAAGCTCCCCCCGATGGAGATCGAAGATGTGAGTGTGTGCAGACGAGAGCCGGAGGTGCCCTTAGAGCCGGTTTCCAAATGGTGGAAGTATCTCCCAACTTCTTACCTTCCATGGCCAAGAAAAACTGAGTCATGCCGACCGAAAGAAAAAAGACAAAGTGATAGAAAGGAGGATGTGGGCCACCTGGAGGCTGACGCTGACTTCTCTGACTACGGAACGCCGCCTCCTTCTCCTACGCCTCCATCTCCATTGACATCTCCGTTTCGACTCTTTGCAAACAGCTGTAAGGTGGAGATCCTACCAGAGCACCACGAGATCTGCTTCAACTTCCTGCGCCACCTGTTTGACCTGTGTGTCGTGGGCTTTCTGTGGACCGTGTCCCCCCCTGCCAAGCTGATATTGGAAGTGGTAGGGGTCCAGGGAGCTCTGAGACTGTGGTTTCATGGCATGGCCATGTTTCTAGTCTCCACCGTTGGAATGGCAGGATTACTGTGGTTGATCCAGGAGTATCTCCCTCAGTTTGCCCTGATCTACGGTGTCGCCCAGGCGTTAGTCATCTCTGTGAGCGTTCGACAGAGCGTGATCCTCTCTGTGGAGGACCACAAGGATGAGGAGCCCGACAGCACTGATACATTGAAAGACAAAAGTGATCGTAAGGAACTGGACATGTCTGTAAAGGACAAGGCCAAACCCGAAACCTAAGGTAAGCCCCTTCAGTCTTCACAAAACATTCTTTAATTCTCTTAAAGTTCACATTTCATTTGTAAGTTACATCGAAAAATTCAAGTATGATAATTGTAAGTGTTCATTTTAGGTCTGGTGTTCTTAAAACAATGTTTAAAAGTGGTGCCCGTTACCTCCATGTGGAGATCCAGTGTGCTGGCTCAGACCTGATGAATCCTCCTCACCCCCAACAGCCAGCAAGACAAGACGTGACTCCTGAGTCACAGCCAGTCTAATAATGTAGCCTGTAATGAAATTCTTTCCAGGTAGGGATATAATAGTATGTAATAGTATCTCATCGTCTGATGGCCGACCACATCCTGTAAAACATGAGTACTACCTGGAGACATGGGAGAACATGGAAACCAGTTGTCAGGTGGAGTGAACTCATGACCTCCTTACCACCAGGTGTCCCTAGTTAGTTTAGTAGTCTGTCAAGGTGTTTCGTCTGCCCACAGGAAGGACAAAGATCAACTACGCAGACATGTTTCCTCTTTTAACCTGTAAACAGGGGAAGGAAAACAGTTTCTATGTCAGTTCTGCTGTGTCAGCTGCTCCCACCTTCTTGTCTTCACATGACAAGTAGCGTCTGTTAGCTGGATAAACGAGTTCAACCACCGCCTCTTGTAAATCTGTCAGAATGTGACAGAAACCAGGGCCACCGTCAAAAAGAAGAGTTGAGATTTTTAGTAGATTTTCTTGTATTTATTAAATTTATTTTTTATAGTTTAATCTGTAATACATATTGTCCGTCCTGTGCAGCCACCCAGTGTTGAGTGCACATCAGACAATGTGCTCATCAGGATGCAAATCATCAACATGTGAAATAACTGACAACTGTCATTTTGCATAGATCAATATCAGTTCTTTTGCATGATATGTACGTTGAACACGGGGCTGTCACAGGTCTAACTTTATGACTGTTGTATCACATGTTCTGTGGTGTTCATCTGGGGGACATGGGAAGGCTGGTATCTGGAGGTCCTATTGTGTGTTCTCTTTTACAGGAGTGCTGTTCCTGTACACACACACCTGTTCCTGTACACACACCAGCATGTGGTCAAGTTGTGATTACTGTGCTTCAGTTTACTTGTTTATTAATTTCCCCCCTACCCCACAGACTGCGAGAGTGGAGTTCAGAGGAATGCACAGACATGAGTCCACCCTGACCACACAACCTCCAGACGTTCACTCCAGACTCGCTGCACACTGTGTTCTGTGGTGTGTCAATGGACTGGTTATGATTTTGCACACTTGCTAAAACAATGATTTGTACTTTTGTCACTTTATATTCAACACTATTGTTTAGTATTTTATGGAGGGCTGTCTATATTGAACGTGTTGTATTCATTCTGTCACAGGGGTTGGGAGTGACAGGAACCATGAATGTACCAACGATTCCTGTCACATCTAAAAGTATGTAGTGAATACTTTGCATTGTATTTTATTTTCACTTTATTTACTCTGTGGGAAGAAGATTCTAATGATTCAGTTGGAAACAGGAGCCTGGGTGGGATGAGATACTTGGCTTTGCTGCATTCTGGGTGTGAAAGAATTGGCTAATTGGAACGTAAAGCATCCAAATGAATGAGTTACAATCCCAGAAGTTGTGGACACCACCACATATGCAAACCACTGCCTTAACAAAAACTGTTTATAAAGTTTAAACGTTCAAACAGACGTGTATTGTGACAGAGCAGCACTCTTCCAACAGACCCACAGGGGGTGTGTAGAAAATTTACCAAAGCTCAAGGGTAACGGGGCCCTCAAGAAACGCTTGTCGAAGTAAAGTCCTCAGTGGCAGTGGTAGCATCAGTCTAACTGATGCAGGTCCTAAGGGACTGATGCAGGTCCTGATGCAGGTCCTAAGGGACCTGCATCAGTTAGACTGATGCTACCACTGCAGGTCCCTTAGGACCTGCTCCCTCGACAGGAAGCACATTCAGAGACTCCATGCCTCCTTCTGTCGGACTGTCATGGATCTCACTGGAACCCCCTTCGAAGACCTCAAACCCAACAAGAAGCCACGACCGCTGTGACTCCCATTGGTCGACTGTCCCATAAGTGTCTGGGTTCTTGTTCTTTGTGGTGAACAGCTGATCATTTTTAATCATTTCAGCTGACGTTGGGACTGAACCAGTAGCTCCACATCACCAGGCGGCTGGAGTTCTTTATTCATTAAGGAGAGGCAAAGTTATCAAAATGCAGTTTGTGACAAACTGTTTGGGCTTCTTTGGGAATGTGGTAAATGTCATACGTGTTATTTGTTCACATTGTTTGTCCCACAGGGACGTGAACATAGTTCACGAGTGGGAGATAAACACACAGACATTTAAAGCCAGGAGGGGGGAGGGATCATGACTCGATTGAACAGACCTCACAGACCAGGACCGTTACGGACCGACCTCCATATTTGTTCCTGTTTCCTTCAGACTCCACCAGCGTTCACCCCCTGTTGATAATCTTTTAACTGTTCACCCAATAAAGTCACATTGGAATCCTAAGTCGACATTCAGATCTGGAGTTGCTATTAAACCCGGGGGCAGTAGTGTTTGTTTGATGCCACCAGTCACTCCTTTCAGGTACAGAACTGTTTAGCTTTCAGCATTGTTCTTCTGATGTTACCTCTGCTGGCTTTGGTGACTCAATGATGTGTTCATTTACCTGCAAAGTTGCTAGAAATTCCTATACACTATGTTTTTGAATAAAGAAGTTGTATGATTGTCAGCACCAACTTTTTGCACAATATTTAACTTGACTACAAAACTGACAGCTGTTTAGATTTTGACAGCATGGTTTAGTGTGGAGAACAGAGCTGTGGCACACCCTTCCTGTCCAGGTGTGACGTCATTTTCTGATGTTTATTTACTGGAGCAGGAAGTCCAGGAAGAACGACGAGCAGGTTGTAGCCACCATTCAGACACGTGAAAATGAAGCACACACCATCTAAGGATAGACTGTATGAAAGCCACGAGGTGTCTCTGAGATGTATTAGCAGCTAATAATTTGTAACTGGAAAAAAAAGCTAATAAGTCAAAGAAAGGAACAGCAATGCAGTCTTAGGTTTATCGGAAAAATGTCGGTAAAAATATTAATTCCTGAACAAACTAATCATCACATTTGAATCTGATCATTTTTACTGTCAGTCATGGTGGTGGTGCAGACAGGGAAATCACCAGCTGACTCCCCCTACATAGACTACACATTGTCTGGGGGTGGACCCAGTACAGCATTAACACCAAACTGAGGTACCATATCTGTGTCCTGTCTACCTGCTTTATGGTTCTGAGTGTTGGCGGACGACGGAAAACGATCTCACACCACAGGCCTACGGAGAATACAGGAGATACTCTGACCCAACACCATCTCTAATCACCTTAGTTTTTGCAAACAAGACAACATGGCTGACGTCCTTATAAGGATGGATTGGACAACATCACCCAAACTGCTCTTCACTGGACACCAGAAGGCAAACGCAGAAGAGGCCGACCCAAGAACACCTGGGGGAGGACAGTGGAGAGAGCTGAAGACCCTACATCACACCTGAGGGAGGATAGTGGAGGGAGAGCTGAAGACCCTGCATCACACCTGGGTTCCAGAACAGACAGGAGGTGAGATCCCTCCTCGCTGAGCTTTATGCCAGCTGGCATATAAGTACTGTAAGTTATTATTCTTAGATTTGAAATTTGAATAAGCAAACAGCAAAAAAATCTTTATTGTAATCAGCCAACAGTTCCTTAGTCAATCAGTGTCCTCCATCTAACCCTGTCTTCTGCATCCTCTTCTCTCTCACCAACTACCTTCATGTCCTCTTTCACTACATCCATAAACCTCCTCTTTGGTCTTCCTCTAGGCCTCCTGCCTGGCAGTTCAAAACTCAGCATCCTTCTACCAATATATTCACTATCTCTCCTCTGGACATGTCCAAACCATCTCAGTCTGGCCTCTCTGACTTTATCTCCAAAACCTCTAACATGTGCTGTCCCTCTGATGTACTTTCCTGATCCTATCCATCCTGGACACTCCCAAAGAGAACCTCAGCATCTTCATCTCTGCTACCTCCAGCTCTGTTTCCTGTCTTTTCCTCAGTGACACTGTCTCTAGACCAAACAACATCGCTGGTCTCACCACAGTTTTGTAGTCACATGCATATATATGTATATATTAGTGTGTACAAGCCCTGAACACACACACACACACACACACACACACAGGGGCCTGTAAGCATGCAGTGGAGGTAGGGTGGCAGGTGGCTCCCGCTTGGTGTGCTCTAATGAGCAGCTTGTTGGACGTCAGACATCTTTGTTCCCTTCAGTTGAATAGTGGAGTTTGTTGCATTCCATCGACAGTGATCAGGCTTTCCAATGAAATGATGGGTCTATCCAGCCTGAGGGGTTTGGTGAATTGGTCTCAGGGGTTGGATGGAAGTCAAGACAGTGATTAGTGTGAGTTTGACCTCTGCCGAATCACTGTGGACGTGTGACACGCCCCCCTTAACCGTCACTGGCTGTGTAGATTTTGGGTACAAGAGTGTGAAACTCACAAAGGTGCAAGCCCTGGGAAAAATGTCTTTGTTTCTTCAAAGCATGTTTTGTGAGTGAGTTAGATGCATTTGTTTCAGAAGATGCCCACGAAAAACGAGATTAGATTTTTAGCATCCAGGTAACCTAGCAAATTTGAATAATGATTATGCTAAACACAAGGCTGTAGTCTCAAATACCTAAATAACTTTAATCATAATTGGTTGGTGGAGGCACAGTCCAAGATACTTTATAGGAACTATCCCAAAATAAACAGTGTTATAATAGAATCAATGAAATTACAGTAAGATTTGGAGAGAAAATTTGGGACCTTCCAAATTAAATTAAGTAAACTCTGCAGGGAAACCATCGTAGTTGCATTCACCTGAGGGGGGGCAACGGCCTTCATTTCTGCACGTTCTCTCCATAAAACCAGTTTTAAAAAGGGACTTGGGATTGTTGTACGTTAAACCAAGTGAAGCTGTTTGAGGCTTATTTCGGGTCGGGTTCCATTGGCTGTTGATGTGAGGTCAGTTATCCAATCCCAGAACTCTGGAGGGGTTCAGGTTCCACTGAGGACGCCCTCTGGTTTTGGCATCTTGGTCATTTAACCTTTGACGTCACGGCTGGCTTTAGAGCTGCCCCCCCTCATAATAATAACACTCCCAGCACACAGGAACTGGGTTCAGGTCTTTGTAGAACTTTTTTGCATCGATTTTGTTCCCCGTCTTCATCCATTAATCCTCTTCACGGGTCCTGGGTCTGCTGGAACCTCTCTCAGATGAAAGGTGGGGTACACCCCAGATGAGACGCAGGATCGCATGAAAGACAACCATCCACACTCACTCTCACACCTCCGGTCAGTTTGGTGTGAACGGGTCATCTACACGGCTCGTTTCTGTAGGGGGGAGGAACCCCCAGAACACGCACACACGCGCGCACACACACACAGGTCAGAATCAAACACCAGCTCACTGTAATGGATTACAATCCTGACTTTATTTTCGTACATCATTAATGCAGGGGAGCCATGATTGGCTGAGGGACAGGACAGCATTGGAGCATCAGTCAGGACTGAACAGCTGAGACACACTGATAACGTTACATTAGATTAGATTAGATTAGATTAGATTATTGGCTCAGCTCGTCTCTGATCGCTTTAAAGCAAACCTTGAAGTTATTTTTCGTTTTCTTGTGTCAGCTGACGTTACAGATCAGCGTTAAATGAGGCTGCTGCATGATGGGCATGGCTCTGTGTGTCTGTGCTCCAGCTGCTGGGGGGCAGGGGGTGGAATGTAGGGTCATGACTGTCTGCTCTTAAATACTGAGTTCAACTAAAAAAAAGTGCAGTTTTGTTGTTTGGAGGAACTCTCAGTGCTGATCAGTGGGTGTGTGACCCCCCAGTGTTTGGGGGCGCTGTTCCCCCGCCACCCCCACTCTGTCCATGGCTTCTCCTGCTGTGACCCAGGATGCAGTGAGCACTGCCACAGCCTTCATCCTCATCTTCTCCCTCGCTTTCAGAGGACGACTCTCCGAACTGTCGGGGCTTCTCGTAGATGCAGCAACCTGGAAGACACGACGCAGGACCCAGATCACCCACAGAAACAGCAGACAGGCTCGCTGACAGATCACTGACCCCCCCTCAGACAGCAGACAGGCTCACTGACTGATCACTGACCCCCCCTCAGACAGCAGACAGGCTCACTGACAGATCACTGACCCCCCCCTCAGGCAGCTGTGGTCAGGAGTAGAAGGGAAGGAGGTAGAAACAGCTGTTTGGATTCAACCACAGCAGGGGGACTGGAGACGATTCACGACCACAGCCTCTCAGGTGACGATGATGATGATGAAGCTTCAAGCTTCAGCATCAACAGCTTCAGCACCATCATAGTGTCATTAGTGAACTGGGTCAGGACGTTATTACTGGAGATTACTGCATTTATTAAACCAGGGGGGTCAAACTCATCTTCACTGAGGGCCACATAAGCATCACGGCTGTCCTCAAAGGACCAGATGTAACTAATAAATGTAACTAAATGTAACTCAATGTAATGTAACTAAATGTAACTACTCCTTAATGTAACTAATAAATGTAACTAAATGTAACTCAATGTAATGTAACTAAATGTAACTACTCCTTAATGTAACTAATAAATGTAACTAAATGTAACTCAATGTAATGTAACTAAATGTAACTACTCCTTAATGTAACTAATAAATGTAACTAAATGTAACTCAATGTAATGTAACTAAATGTAACTACTCCTTAATGTAACTAATAAATGTAACTAAATGTAACTCAATGTAATGTAACTAAATGTAACTACTCCTTAATGTAACTAATAAATGTAACTAAATGTAACTCAATGTAATGTAACTAAATGTAACTACTCCTTAATGTAACTAATAAATGTAACTAAATGTAACTCAATGTAATGTAACTAAATGTAACTACTCCTTAATGTAACTAATAAATGTAACTAAATGTAACTCAATGTAATGTAACTAAATGTAACTACTCCTTAATGTAACTAATAAATGTAACTAAATGTAAC
The DNA here is from genome assembly GCA_013358685.1 of Antennarius maculatus. Taxonomy (NCBI): domain Eukaryota; kingdom Metazoa; phylum Chordata; class Actinopteri; order Lophiiformes; family Antennariidae; genus Antennarius; species Antennarius maculatus. The sequence goes on along the minus strand of CM023622.1, from coordinate 999,067 downwards.
TCAATGTAATGTAACTAAATGTAACTACTCCTTAATGTAACTAATAAATGTAACTAAATGTAACTCAATGTAATGTAACTAAATGTAACTACTCCTTAATGTAACTAATAAATGTAACTAAATATAACTCAATGTAATGTAACTAAATGTAACTACTCCTTAATGTAACTAATAAATGTAACTAAATGTAACTCAATGTAATGTAACTAAATGTAACTACTCCTTAATGTAACTAAATAAATGTAACTAAATGTAACTCAATGTAATGTAACTAAATGTAACTACTCCTTAATGTAACTAATAAATGTAACTAAATGTAACTCAATGTAATGTAACTAAATGTAACTACTCCTTAATGTAACTAATAAATGTAACTAAATGTAACTCAATGTAATGTAACTAAATGTAACTACTCCTTAATGTAACTAATAAATGTAACTAAATGTAACTCAGTGTAATGTAACTAAATGTAACTACTCCTTAATGTTAAATCAGTGAATTTCTGACTTATTCTAGTTCCAAACATTACAGTTAGACAGAAAAAACATGTTTGTTTGTTTCTCTGTTCTAACATAAATCCTTTTCATTTGTCAGGTTATTAAACCCACAGAACTCCATCAATCAAGGATCAAACTATCAATCAATAAAGAAAAATAACATCAGACACAAGTTAGGACGTTAACTTTGTTCAAAATGTTTAGTCAGAGTTAAAATGGGCTGAACTACTGCATTGTGGGAAGTGTAGTTTTGGTCAAAGCACACTTTTGACCTCTATATTTTTAGACACTCTGACCTTTCATCCTCTCATGGGCCACATAAAATGATGTGGAGGGCCACATTTGGCCCCCGGGCCTCGAGTCTGACACGTGTGTATTAAACTATGTTAGGTGTTACTCCAGCCGGCCGCTGGCTCAGGCTGACATCCATCAACACGCTGCTGCTTCTGCGTTCACACTCAGATCATCATAATTACACTAGTGACAATATAGTAGTGAAGATGTGCTCACACTTTGAAGACCTTCTTCCCAGGTGCTCATTGTCCACGGTGTCGCTGGACCACTCCACCTTCTTCTCAGTCTTCCTCTTCCTCAGCTTGATTGTCAGGCTTCGTCCCTCCTGTGAACGTGAGACAGCAACCGTCTGACGGTTAACGGTTAACGCAACCATCAGAGTCCAAACCGTCTGTAGAACCTTTACGTGGTTAACGCTACCATCAGAGTCCAAACCATCTGTAGAACCTTCACGTGGTTAACGCTACCATCAGAGTCCAAACCGTCTGTAGAACCTTCACGTGGTTAACGCTACCATCAGAAGCTAAACCGTCTGTAGAACCTTCACGTGGTTAACGCTACCATCAGAGTCCAAACCATCTGTAGAACCTTCACGTGGTTAACGCTACCATCAGAGTCCAAACCGTCTGTAGAACCTTCACGTGGTTAACGCTACCATCAGAGTCCAAACTCTGGAGAACCTTCACGTGGTTAACGCTACCATCAGAGTCCAAACCGTCTGTAGAACCTTCACGTGTACCATCAGAGTCCAAACCGTCTGTAGAACCTTCACGTGGTTAACGCTACCATCAGAGTCCAAACCGTCTGTAGAACCTTCACGTGGTTAACGCTACCATCAGAGTCCAAACCGTCTGTAGAACCTTCACGTGGTTAACGCTACCATCAGAGTCCAAACTCTGGAGAACCTTCACGTGGTTAACGCTACCATCAGAGTCCAAACCGTCTGTAGAACCTTCACGTGGTTAACGCTACCATCAGAGTCCAAACTCTGGAGAACCTTCACGTGGTTAACGCTACCATCAGAGTCCAAACCGTCTGTAGAACCTTCACGTGGTTAACACTACCATCAGAGTCCAAACCGTCTGCAGAACCTTCACGTGGTTAACGCTACCATCAGAGTCCAAACCGTCTGTAGAACCTTCACGTGGTTAACACTACCATCAGAGTCCAAACCGTCTGTAGAACCTTCACGTGGTTAACGCTACCATCAGAGTCCAAACCGTCTGTAGAACCTTCACGTGGTTAACGCTACCATCAGAGTCCAAACCGTCTGTAGAACCTTCACGTGTACCATCAGAGTCCAAACCGTCTGTAGAACCTTCACGTGGTTAACGCTACCATCAGAGTCCAAACCGTCTGTAGAACCTTCACGTGGTTAACGCTACCATCAGAGTCCAAACTCTGGAGAACCTTCTCGTGGTCGTTTGGCTCCTGCCACTACTTTTCATGTTGAACAAACAAACATCTCTGGTAGATGCAAAGACACTAGAATGATCACTGCAGATTTAGGGTGTAAATGTTGATTTAAGTGGGGCTAAAGGTTACAGGACAATATTGTTTGGACTGAAACGACTGCTGGAACATAATAAACCCAACAGACTCCTCCTCATTATCATAGTTTGACGTGTGAAAACCCTTCTAGATGATAACATTATAACATGAGGTGTTCATCTAGATAGATAGATAGATATACTTAATTAATCTAGAACAGTCTCATCATCATCATCATCAATGATGAGGGGTTAGGGATTAGGGTTAGGGTTTAGGGTTAGTGGGTTAGGGTTGGGGGTTAGGGCTGGACATCCGATCACAGCCCTTCTGGAGGATGGAGACTGTTAGCTTGAAGGTTCTCAGGGCAGAGACCTGACCCCAGACCCATCCTGAATATAATATTCCTCTATCGCGGTAACAACATGAACACTTCTTCCATCGCGGTAACAACATGAACACTTCTTCCATTGCGGTAACAACATGAACACTTCTTCCATCGCGATAACAACATGAACACTTTTTCCATCGCGGTAACAACATGAACACCTCCTCCATCGCGGTAACAACACCAACACCTCTTTTATCGCGGTAACAACACGGACACTCCTCCGGTGACCACGGCCCGTCGGCTCTGAGACACCTGGAGGCTTCTCCTCCACCGACGAGCCCCACACCGGACCCGCTCAGCGGGTTACCTGCTGGGGCGGCGGCGGCGAGCTGGTCTGGACGGTCTCCGTGATGGTTTCACTGGACGTTCCGGGAACCTCCGCCATACCTGCAGCGGTGTGCTAACGCTACCGTCAGCGAGCCCTCAGATGCTGGAGGAAAGGAGCCAGCGGTGAACAGAGGCCGTAGAATGGGGCTTTGTTAGCAGGAAAACACCTCTAATCTTTAAATTACAAACTAAATGAAAGCAGAAGGTTGTCCAAACTGTGGTTTATGCTCTGAACACGCTGAGATGTGATAATAGTCAAGCGGAAAGTTTTCTGCTCCACTCCGGAAGTAGATGCTTCACGTCCCAGCGATGATCAGCTGATTTAATTATGTTGTTGGACTCACACAGGAAACACGTCAGTCCGCTTTATTATAATTATATTATACCATAAAAATATTGTGTAAACAACTAAGCATCATTTAGGACGTTCAAATTGTATTTTAGTAAACAGTGTTTCCGTATTTCTTTTATTTTGAAATACACACCGGATATCCCCTATCGGTTACAGTTTAGCTTGACCAGCAGCGGTGTTGTGGGGGGAAGACATTTCCAGACGGACAGCGGCTACTTCCTGTTCGTCAGTTTGTGGCGGTCCGGCAGGAAACATCTTCCCGCCCGGAGGTTAAAGGAACAGATTCTACACAAGAAGAGTGAGATTAGATTAAATGATTACAACACGCGGCTGTGAATTAACTTCAACATAAAATTGGGAAAAAACAAGAAATGCACTTTGTCGGATTCTCACCGACGACGTAGCAACTTTCAGGTCATTATGTCCCGCTTTCCTTCTTCAAGTCGGGCTGGACACTGAAGGTAAACATGTCGGAACTGATGAGTGTGTTTGCTGCCTAGATCCGAGGATGTGGAGGGCAGGTCGGGTCACCAAGCTGTCCGGGAGGGGGCCAGTGAGAGCCTTCAGCAGCGACTCCTCAGGGCCGCCCTCCCCCCACCAGCCCCACGCCTCGCCCCGGACACAGGCCGAGAAGCTGCGGCGCAGGCGGCGGCGGGAGGCAGCCATCCTGTCGGACCAGAGCAGGGTGAGGAGGGGGTAGAGATAGAGGCTGATGCCCCCCATGTGGAACAACATGTCAGGGATGGAAACACCACGTGTCACATGAACTGAGACTGGAATATAGTCCCCCATTCTTACATTCTAGTGCCTTTAAACACTGGAGTCACATCAACACAGAGAACTAAACCACAGGAGGAGCAGATTGACCACATTATGAACCAGGACAGAGTCGAAACTGTTCTGAACACAAGAGTTGGTCTTGTTACCTGATCTTTCTTTGAAAACATGTGACAGTGAAGTATGCTCTTGTGTCGTGTTTCCAGGCATCTAAAGATGCAACAGTGCAATGGAGTGAGAAGGAGAAGATGGTTTACACAGCTCACACCCCCCCTGGGACTAAAAAAGGTGATGACCCCCCCTTCAGTGATGCACCACGGCTTTGCTCTCGCCTGTTTAACTTTAATGTTTTTAATGTGCAGACACAAACACGCCGTTCCCATCGTCATACAGTCCAGAGTACGTGGAGTCCAGGTGGTACGAGTGGTGGGAGAAGGAGGGCTTCTTCAGACCGGAGCAACACGTGAGGGGTTAATCTGATGGGATTAAAGTCAAACAACCTCAAGAGTTCAGGGTGGGGTAGGAGTGTGACGGAGTTTTCACTGACTTTTAACGAAAACACAATTAATTATTAGATTATGTTCAAATCCCTCTGGAGACGATCAGTCAATGGAGTCGAGTTTGTTCGTTGACAGAAACATGAGTCTATCCCAGACTGTGACTCAGGTTTTTTAGTCGTGCTGTAAGACGAGTCTATCCCCGACCATGACTCAGGGTGTTTAGTGGAGCTCTAAGGCGAATCTCTCCCAGACCATGACTCAGGGTGTTTAGTGGAGCTCTAAGGCGAATCTCTCCCAGACCGTGGCTGAGGTTGTTTAGTGTAGTTGTAAGGCGAGTCTATCCCAGACCGTGACTCAGGTTGTTTAGTGGAGGTGTAAGGTGAGACTCTCCCAGGCTGTGACTCCAGTTGTTTAGTGGAGGTGTAAGGCGAGACTCTCCCAGGCTGTGACTCCGGTTGTTTAGTGGAGCTGTAAGGCGAGTCTCTCCCAGAGTCTGACTCAGGTTGTTTAGTGCAGCTGGTTGGCGAGTCTATCCCAGACCGTGACTCAGGTTTTTCTGTGGAGCTGTAAGGCGAGACTTTCCCAGACAATGACTGAGGTTGTTTAGTGTATCTGTTTACTGAGTCTATCCCAGACCGTGACTGAGGTTGTTTGGTCGAGCTATAAGACGAATCTATCCCAGGCTGTGACTCAGGATGTTCTCTGGAGCTGTAAGGCGAGTCTCTCTGTAGACTGTCACTCAGGTTGTTTAGTGGAGCTCTAAATTGAAACTATCACAGACTGTGACTCAGGTTGTTTGGTGGAGGTGTAAGGCGAGACTCTCCCAGGCTGTGACTCCGGTTGTTTAGTGGAGCTGTAAGGTGAGTCTCTCCCAGAGTCTGACTCAGGTTGTTTAGTGCAGCCGTTAAGTAAGTGTATCCCAGACCATGACTCAGGTTGTTTAGTGGAGCTGTAAGGTGAGTCTATCCCAGACCGTGACAGAGTTTGTTTGGTCGGGCTTTACGGCAAGTCTATCTCAGACTGTGACTCAGGTTTTTTAGTGCAGCTGTATGGCGAGTCTATCCCAGACCGTGACTGAGGTTTTTCTGTGGAGCTGTAAGGCGAGACTCTCCCAAACAGTGACTCAGGTTGTTTAGTGTATCTGTTAAGTCAGTGTATCCCAGACTATGACTCAGGTTTTTTAGTCGTGCTGTAAGACGAGTCTATCCCAGGCTGTGTCTCAGGATGTTCTCTGGAGCTTTAAGGTGAGTCTATCCCAGACTGTGACTGAGGTTGTTTGGTCGGGGTTTAAGGCAAGTGTATCCCAGACTGTGACTCAGGTTTTTTAGTCGTGTTGTAAGATGAGTCTATCCCTGACCGTGACTCAGGTTGTTTAGTGGAGGTGTAAGGCGAGACTCTCCCTTACTGTGACTCCGGTTGTTTAGTGGAGCTGTAAGGTGAGTCTATCCCAGACCGTGACTGAGGTTGTTTAGTGGAGCTGTAAGATGAGTCTATCCCAGACCGTGACTGGGGTTGTTTAGTCGAGTTTTAAGGCAAATCAATCCCTGACCGTGACTCAGGTTTTTTAGTCGTGCTGTAAGACGAGTCTATCCCTGACCGTGACTCCGGTTGTTTCATGTATCTGTTAAGTCAGTGTATCCCAGACCATGACTCAGGTTGTTTGGTCGGGCTTTAAGGCAAGTCTATCCCAGACTGTGACTCAGGTTTTTTAGTTGTGCTGTAAGACGAGTCTATCCCTGACCGTGACTCCGGTTGTTTCATGTATCTGTTAAGTCAGTGTATCCCAGACCGTGACTGGGGTTGTTTAGTCGAGTTTTAAGGCAAGTCTATCCCAGACCATGACTCAGGTTTTTTAGTGGAGCTGTTTGGCAAGTCTATCCCAGACCGTGACTCAGGTCTTTTAGTGGAGCTGTATGGCAAGTCTATCCCAGACCGTGACTGAGGTTGTTTAGTGGAGCTGTAAGCCGAGTCTCTCCCAGAGTCTGACTCAGGTTGTTTAGTGCAGCTGTATGGCCCAGACCATGACTGAGGTTGTTTCTTTGGCCTTTAAGGCAAGTCTATCCCAGACTGTGACTCAGGTTTTTCCGTGGAGCTGTAAGGCGAGACTTTCCCAGGCAATGACTGAGGTTGTTTAGTGGAGCTGTAAGGTGAGTCTATCCCAGGCTGTGACTCAGGTAGGTCTTTGGAGCTATAAGACGGGTCTCAGACTGTGACTCAGGTTGTTTGGTGGATCTCTAAGGCGAGTCTATCCCAGACTGTGACTCAGGGTTTTTTTTGGAGCTGTAAGGCGAGACTTTCCCAGACCGTGAATCAGGTCGAGTCTCAGACTGTGACTCGTCTTACGGCACGACTAAAAAACCGGAGTCACAGTCTTTGATAGACTTGCTAGATTCACATTCACATTGATAGATTCAATGTGACTTGATAGATTCACATTCTGGGAGAGTCTCTCCCAGACTGTGACTCAGGTTGTTCAGTCATGCTGTAAGGCGATACTCTCCCAGAGTCTGACTCAGGTTGTTTAATGTATCTGTTAAGTCAGTGTATCCCAGACCATGATTCAGGTTGTTTGGTCGGGCTTTAAGGCAAGTCTATCCCAGACTGTGACTCAGGTTTTTTAGTCGTGCTTTAAGACGAGTCTATCCCAGGCTGTGACTCAGGATGTTGTCTGGAGCTGTAAGGCGAGTCTATCCCAGACTGTGACTCAGGTTTTTTAGTCGTGCTGTAAGATGAGTCTATCCCTGACCGTGACTCAGGTTTTTTAGTGGAGCTGTAAGGTGAGTCTCTCCCAGACCATTACTCAGGGTGTTTAGTGGAGCTCTGAGGTGAATCTCTCCCAGACCATGACTCAGGTTGTTTAGTGGAGCTGTATGGCAAGTCTATCCCAGACTGTGACTGAGGTTGTTTCGTGGAGATGTAAGGTGAGTCTGTCCCAGACCGTGACTCGGGTTGTTTAGTGGAGGTGTATGGCCCAGACCGTGACTGAGGTTGTTTCGTCGGCTTTTAAGGCAAGTCTATCCCAGACTGTGACTCAGGTTTTTTTGTGGAGCTGTAAGGCGAGACTTTCCCAGGCAATGACTGAGGTTGTTTAGTGGAGCTGTAAGTTGAGTCTATCCCAGGCTGTGACTCAGGTTGGTCTTTGGAGCTGTAAGTCGAGTCTCAGACTGTGACTCAGGTTGTTTGGTGGATCTCTAAGGCGAGTCTATCCCAGACTGTGACTCAGGTTTTTTTTGGAGCTGTAAGGCGAGACTCGCCCAGACCGTGAATCAGGTCGAGTCTCAGACTGTGACTCGTCTTACGGCACGACACAGTCACAGTCTTTGATAGGCTTGCTAGATTCACATTCACATTGATAGATTCAATGTGACTTGATAGATTCAAATTCTCGGAGAGTCTCTCCCAGACTGTGACTCAGGTTGATTTGTCGTGCTGTAAGGCGAGACTCTCCCAGAGTCTGACTCAGGTTGCTTAGTGGACCTGTATGGCAAGTCTATCCCAGACCATGACTGAGGTTGTTTAGTGGAGCTGTAAGGTGAGTCTATCCCAGACCGTGACTGAGGTTGTTTGGTCGGGCTTCACGGCAAGTCTATCCCAGACTGTGACTCAGGTTTTTTAGTCGTGCTATAAGACGAGTCTATCCCCGACCGTGAATCAGGTTGTTTCGTGGAGCTGTAAGGTGAGTGTATCCCAGACTGCGACTGAGGTTGTTTGGTCGGGCTTCAAGGCAAGTCTATCCCAGACTGTGACTCATGTTGTTTAGTGGAGGTGTAAGGCGAGACTCTCCCAGACAATGACTGAGGTTGTTTAGTGTATCTGTTAAGTGAGTGTATCCCAGACCATGACATAGGTTGTTTAGTTGAGCTGTAAGGCGAGTCTCTCCCAGACTGTGACTCAGGTTGTTCTCCGGAGCTGTAAGTTGGAGACTCTCCCAGAATGTAAGTCAGGTGTTTCTCTGGAGTTTAAGGCAAGTCTATTCCAGACTGTGACTCAGGTTTCTTAGTGGAGCTGTAAGGGGAGTCTTTCCCAGACTCAGGTTGTTTGGTGGAGCTGTATGGTGAGTCTATCCCAGACCCTGACTGAGGTTTTTTAGTCGTGCTGTAAGACGAGACTCTCCCAGGCTGTGACTCAGGTTGTTTAGTGCAGCTCTGTGGCGACTCTATCCCAGACCGTGACTGAGGTTGTTTGGTCGGGTTTTAAGTCAAGTCTATCTCAGGCTGTGACTCAGGATGTTCTCCGGAGTTTTAAGGCGAGTCTATCCAAGACTGTGACTCAGGTTCTTCTCTGGATCTTTTAAGCGAGTGTATCCCAGACCATGACTTAGTTTGTTTAGTGCAGCTGTATGGCGAGTTTATCCCAGACCGTGACTGAGGTTGTTTCGTCGGCCTTTAACGCAAGTCTATCCCAGACTGTGACTCAGGTTTTTCTGTGGAGCTGTAAGGCGAGTCTCTCCCAGACCATGACTCAGGTTGTATAGTGGAGCTGTAAGGTGAGTCTCTCCCAGACCATGACTCAGGTTGTTTAGTGGAGCTGTAAGGTGAGTCTCTCCCAGACCATGACTCAGGTTGTTTAGTGGAGCTCTAAGGCAAATCTATTCCAGACCGTGACACAGGTTGTTTATTGGAGCTGTAAGGCGAGTCTCTCCCAGACTGTGACTCAGGTTGTTTTCCGGAGCTTTAAGGCCAAGACTCTCCCAGAATGTAAGTCAGGTTGTTCTCTGGAATTTAGGGCAAGTCTATTTCAGGCTGTGATTCAGGTTTTTTAGTGCAGCTGTAAGGGGAGTCTTTCCCAGACTCAGGTTGTTTAGTGGAGCTGTATGGCGAGTCTATCCCAGACCGTGACTGAGGTTTTTTAGTCGTGCTGTAAGACGAGACTCTCCCAGGCTGTGACTCAGGTTGTTTAGTGCAGCTCTATGGCGACTCTATCCCAGACCGTGACTGAGGTTGTTTGGTCGGGTTTTAAGTCAAGTCTATCTCAGGCTGTGACTCAGGTTGTTTTGTGGAGCTTTAAGGCGAGTCTATCCAAGACTGTGACTCAGGTTCTTCTCTGGATCTTTTAAGCGAGTGTATCCCAGACCATGACTCATGTTGTTTAGTGGAGCTCTAAGGCGAATGTGTCCCAGACCATGACTTAGTTTGTTTTGTGCAGCTGTATGGCGAGTCTATCCCAGACAGTGACTGAGGTAGTTTCGTCGGCCTTTAACGCAAGTCTATCCCAGACTGTGACTCAGGTTTTTCTGTGGAGCTGTAAGGCGAGTCTCTCCCAGACCATGACTCAGGTTTTTTGGTCGGGCTTTAAGTGGAATCTCTCCCAGACCATTACTCAGGTTGTTTAGTGGAGCTGTAAGGTGAGTCTCTCCCAGACCATGACTCAGGTTGTTTAGTGGAGCTCTAAGGCAAATCTATTCCAGACCGTGACACAGGTTTTTTAGTGGAGCTGTAAGCCGAGTCTCTCCCAGACTGTGACTCAGGTTGTTCTCCGGAGCTCTATGGCGAGCCTCTCTCAGACCGTGACTGAGGTTGTTCTTTGGAGCTGAAAGACGAGTCTATCCCAGGCTGTGACTCAGGTTGTTGTCTGGAGCTGTAAGGGGAGTCTATCCCAGACCATGACTCAGGTTGTTTAGTGGAGCTGTAAGGCGAGTCTCTCCCAGACCATGACTCAGGTTGTTTAGTGGAGCTCTAAGGCAAATCTATTCCAGACCGTGACACAGGTTGTTTATTGGAGCTGTAAGGCGAGTCTCTCCCAGACTGTGACTCAGGTTGTTTTCCGGAGCTTTAAGGCCAAGACTCTCCCAGAATGTAAGTCAGGTTGTTCTCTGGAATTTAGGGCAAGTCTATTTCAGGCTGTGATTCAGGTTTTTTAGTGCAGCTGTAAGGGGAGTCTTTCCCAGACTCAGGTTGTTTAGTGGAGCTGTATGGCGAGTCTATCCCAGACCGTGACTGAGGTTTTTTAGTCGTGCTGTAAGACGAGACTCTCCCAGGCTGTGACTCAGGTTGTTTAGTGCAGCTCTATGGCGACTCTATCCCAGACCGTGACTGAGGTTGTTTGGTCGGGTTTTAAGTCAAGTCTATCTCAGGCTGTGACTCAGGATGTTCTCTGGAGCTTTAAGGCGAGTCTATCCAAGACTGTGACTCAGGTTCTTCTCTGGATCTTTTAAGCGAGTGTATCCCAGACCATGACTCATGTTGTTTAGTGGAGCTCTAAGGCGAATGTGTCCCAGACCATGACTTAGTTTGTTTTGTGCAGCTGTATGGCGAGTCTATCCCAGACAGTGACTGAGGTAGTTTCGTCGGCCTTTAACGCAAGTCTATCCCAGACTGTGACTCAGGTTTTTCTGTGGAGCTGTAAGGCGAGTCTCTCCCAGACCATGACTCAGGTTTTTTGGTCGGGCTTTAAGTGGAATCTCTCCCAGACCATTACTCAGGTTGTTTAGTGGAGCTGTAAGGTGAGTCTCTCCCAGACCATGACTCAGGTTGTTTAGTGGAGCTCTAAGGCAAATCTATTCCAGACCGTGACACAGGTTTTTTAGTGGAGCTGTAAGCCGAGTCTCTCCCAGACTGTGACTCAGGTTGTTCTCCGGAGCTCTATGGCGAGCCTCTCTCAGACCGTGACTGAGGTTGTTCTTTGGAGCTGAAAGACGAGTCTATCCCAGGCTGTGACTCAGGTTGTTGTCTGGAGCTGTAAGGGGAGTCTATCACAGACTCTGACTCAGGTTGTTTTGTGGAGCTGTAAGGCGAGTCTCTCCCAGACCGTGAATCAGGTTGTTCTCTGGAGCTCCAAAAGTTGTTGAGTCGATCCACTGGACGTTAAGAAAGTTCTTGAAGACTTTTCGTCTCTCATCAGGTCACCTTACAGCTCGACTAAACACCTCAGTCACGGACTGGGATAGACTCGCCATACAGCTCCACTAAACAACCTGTGTCATTGTTTGGGAGAGATTCGCCTTAGAGCTCCACTAAACACCCTGAGTCATGGTCTGGGAGAGACTCACCTTAAAGCTCCACTAAACAACCTGAGTCACAGCCTGGGAATGACTCGCCTTTCAGCTCCAAAGAACAACCTCAGTCACTGTCCGGGATAGACTCGCATTACAGCTCCGGAGAAAAACCTGAGTCACAGCCTGGGATTGATTTGCCTAAAAACTCGACTAAACAACCCCAGTCACGGTCTGGGATAGACCTGCCATAAAGCTCCACTAAACAACCTGAGTTACGGTCGGGGATAGACTCGTCTTACAGCACGACTAAAAAACCTGAGTCACAGTCTGGTTTAGACTTGCATTAAAGCCCGACCAAACAACCTCAGTCACGGGATCATTCTCTCATCTATCCCAGACTGTGACTCAGGTTTTTTAGTGGAGCTCTAAGGCGAGTCTCTCCCTAGACTGTGATTTAGGTTGTTTAGTGTGTCTGTTAGGCAAGTCTATCCCAGACTGTGACTCACGATGTTTAGTGGAGCTGTAAGGCGAGTCTATCCCAGACTGTGACTCACGTTGTTTAGTGGAGCTGTAAGGCGAGTCTATCCCAGACTGTGACTCAGGTTGTTTTGAGGGACGGTCACTCCGTCTGTCACAGTTTAAGTCAACCCTGATGCTGGTGTCTCCCCGCCACAGGAGGGGTTACCTCACGCCGTGGATCAGACCTTCTGTCTGTGCATACCCCCACCCAACGTGACCGGCTCACTGCACCTGGGCCACGCCCTGACGGTGGCTGTGGAGGACACTCTGGTCCGATGGTGACGGCCCACACACACTCCTCTGTCACCAGCTAGCGATGGATCCTCAGACGTTTGGTTCAGTGTCCTGTGTTTCTGTTCCCCCGTCAGGAAGAGGATGCAGGGGCTCCGAGTCCTGTGGGTCCCTGGATGTGATCATGCAGGTATCGCTACACAGGTATGACATACCCCCCTCTGGTTCTTCCTTCACAGGGAGCTGATGTCAGGGTGAGGTGTCAGTCTGTCCTCCATCACCTCCGGTAGACCGCCCTGGACAGGAAGCGTCGGTGTATGATGTCAGAGGAGTCTTTGAGTGTTTTCTCTCCATCAGGATCTGTGTTGTAGCATTAGCCTACATGCTAACTGGCTAACTGTACCAACCTGCTCATCAGGAACAAACCCATCTTTCATAGTTTAAACTGCTGACCAGTGGTTTGACGCGTCAGCATTCAGTCTGTGGTGCCCCCCAGTGCTCGTAGGAAGAACAACAGACATCAGTGCTCCACATAATGAACACTTGTAGCCCCCACCGTTTCATTTTAACTCCTGTTAAACCACACCACACGAGGTTTCACTGTTTCATGTTCAGTTATTGATCTGTCTCCACACAGACTGATCAAACTGATGTGTTGTTGATGTCAGAGACCTTTGTAACAGGCGGGTGAATTAAACCGTTCAGCTTTTGAGCCCCCAGCGTGTGGGCGGGGTCTCAGGTGGGGGTGATGGTGATTGTTACAGACCCACGTCTGACGTGTTCTGTGTTGGTCAGACGGTGGTGGAGAGGAAGCTGCTGAGGGAACGAGGGAAGCACCGACGGAGCTTCAGCAGGCAGGAGTTCCTGCAGGAGGTGTGGAGCTGGAAGAACGAGTGAGTGGGCCGTGCTCCCCCAGGACTACGTTTAACTCATTCAGGATGTCTCAGCTGTGATTGGCTGCTTTCAGCTGAGTGCTGTGGTGTTTCCTGTTGACCTCAGGACAGGGGAGGAGATCTACCAGCAACTCCGACAGCTGGGTGCCTCTCTGGACTGGAGCAGAGCGTGTTTCACCATGGATCCAGTAAGACACCCCCCCCCCCGGAACATGGAACCCTCTGTGGTCCTAAATGTTCACGTTCAAACAGAAGAAGTGATGTTTAGTGTCTGTACGCATGTGTCACGCTACCTCCCCCTGATCAATCAATCAAAACAAACTGCACTGATTGTTATGAACCTGATTTCAGGTGTTGTGTGTCATCACCAGGTAAACACTGACCTACAGGTGAATGATCAGCTTCTGTCAGTCCAGTGTGTTTCTGTGTTTCAGGGCTTCAGCAGGGCTGTGACTGAAGCCTTCGTCAGGCTGAGTGACTCCGGTCTGATCTACCGCTCAGAGGCGCTGGTCAACTGGAGCTGCGCTCTGGAGTCCGCCATCTCTGACATCGAGGTGAGACGCAGCACACACACACACACACACACACACACACACACACACACACACACACACACACCTGCAGAGAGCATCAGCTGATGGGCAACACACACACACCGCAGAGAGCATCAGCTGATGGGCAGCACACACACCGCAGAGAGCATCAGCTGATAGGCAGCACACACACACACACCAATAATAATAGCCATCATAATAACCATACTAACCATATTAATAACCACAATAATAACCATAAGAACTATAATAATAACATAATCATAACCATAATAGCATAATAACAGAATTTATCCATAATAATAACCATAATAATAACCATAAAAACCATAAAAACCAAAAGAACTATAATAATAACATAATAATAACCATAATAACATCATAACCATAATAATAACCATAATAATAACCACAATAATAACCATAATAACCATAATAACCAAAAGAACTATAATAATAACATAATAATAACCATAATAACCATAATAACATAATAATAACCATAATAATAACCACAATAATAACCATAATAACCATAATAACCAAAAGAACTATAATAATAACATAATAATAACCATAATAACCATAATAACATAATAATAACCATAATAATAACCATAACAATAACCCATATGTTGTAGTTTAATCTGGAGCTAAGCAACATGGGACATATAAACAGTGATCTGAGTGTGACTTGACCCCTGACCTCCTCAAAACAACCTGAACAACGAGAGAGTCTCACACACGTCTGGACGTCTTTGTTCTTTCGTTGGTGTTCCTTCCTGTTTCCTGTGACAGTCTGAGCTGTGATTGGACGTTACCTGTACGTCAGCTTTAACGTTGTGAATCTACGTCAGGTTGACCTGAAGGAGCTCCCTGGACCCACAATGCTCTCTGTTCCTGGTTATGAGAGGACAGTGGAGTTCGGAACGCTGTTCACCTTTGCGTACCAGACAGAAGACGATGGTGAGTATGGTGAAAGTCTAGCGGTGTGAGCCATGTTGTGTCAGGCTGATTGTGTTCCTGTTCAATGCAGGTGTAGAGGTGTGTGTGTCCACCACCCGTCCTGAGACCATGCTGGGAGACGTGGCAGTCGCTGTTCACCCTGACGACCCTCGATATCAGGTTAGTTCCACCGCAAAGGGCCGAGGCTGGAGAGGCTGATGTCACACACCAGGGTTCTGGTCTGCGTGCGTCTTTGACTCAGTGTTTGACAGGAACGTACGATCATCAGACAGCGTGTGTCTCTGGGACGCGAGCTTTAAATACTCAAAATAAAAATAAATCGATGCTACCTTTTTCCTCGATATGAGTGCATCCACCACTGCAAAGTTTATGAGTACTTTAATGAATAAAAAACAATCAAAAGTTAATGAAGGAGACAGATATTACAACAGATGTTACTACAGATATTACTACAGATGTTACTACAGATATTACTACAGATGTTACTACAGATGTTACTACAGATGTTACTACAGATATTACTACAGATGTTACTACAGATGTTACTACAGATGTTACTACAGATGTTACTACAGATGTTACTACAGATGTTACTACAGATGTTACTACAGCTGTTACTACAGATATTACTACAGCTGTTACTACAGATATTACTACAGCTGTTACTACAGATGTTACTACAGATATTACTACAGATGTTACTACAGATATTACTACAGATGTTACTACAGATATTACTACAGATGTTACTACAGATATTACTACAGATGTTACTACAGATATTACTACAGCTGTTACTACAGCTGTTACTACAGATGTTACTACAGGTGTTACTACAGATATTACTACAGATATTACTAAGATGTTACTACAGATGTTACTACAGGTATTACTACATGTATTACTACAGATTTTACTACAGATGTTACTACAGATATTACTACAGATGTTACTACAGATATTACTACAGATGTTACTACAGATATTACTACAGATGTTACTACAGATATTACTACAGATGTTACTACAGATGTTACTACAGGTATTACTACATGTATTACTACAGATTTTACTACAGATGTTACTACAGATATTACTACAGATGTTACTACAGATATTACTACAGATGTTACTACAGATATTACTACAGATGTTACTACAGATATTACTACAGATGTTACTACAGATATTACTACAGATGTTACTACAGATATTACTACAGCTGTTACTACAGATGTTACTACAGATGTTACTACAGATGTTACTACAGATGTTACTACAGATGTTACTACAGATATTACTACAGATGTTACTACAGATATTACTACAGCTGTTACTACAGATATTACTACAGATATTACTACAGCTGTTACTACAGATGTTACTACAGATATTACTACAGATGTTACTACAGATATTACTACAGATGTTACTACAGATGTTACTACAGATGTTACTACAGATATTACTACAGATGTTACTACAGATATTACTACAGCTGTTACTACAGATGTTACTACAGATGATACTACAGATGTTACTACAGGTGTTACTACAGATATTACTACAGATATTACTAAGATGTTACTACAGATGTTACTACAGGTATTACTACATTTTTTACTACAGATTTTACTACAGATGTTACTACAGATATTACTACAGATATTACTACAGATATTACTACAGTGGACCCTCACTATAACACGGTTCAACTTACACGGATTCGCTGTTTCACAGATTTTTTAGTGCAGTTTTTTAATGCTTTTTTTTTTAACAGTGCGTTGTGTTCTGCATCCTGATTGGCTAAAGGACTGACCAACGTGAACAGTCTTGACGCCTCGTCTCTGTACAGCTTGCCAAATTTAAGTTTGCAAATTTACTCCATGACAAAACCCACAATGTCAAGGAAACGTTCTGCATCGGCAAAAGCACCTGACAACGCGCTCAAAAGGAAGAGAAAGATGCTAAATATCGCAGAAAAAGTTAAACTTCTGGACATGCTGAAGGAAGGTAGAAGCTATGCGTTTGCCAGGCACTATTACGGAATAAATGAATCTTCGGTTCATTACATTAAGAAGGAGGAAAGTAACATAAGGAGGACAGCAGAAATAAGTTTTAACAAGGATGCAAAAAGGGTTGTAACTGTCTGCAACAAGACCATTGTAAGGATGGTCTCAAATATAATCGAAGGTGACATGTCTGTTTATAAAAATCTTCTTGTCCAGAAGAAAAAAACAGTGCCAACAATTACCCATAACTGTGTTCTCCTCTCGGATACCTGCACCACAGCCTTCAGCAGAAAAAGACGCTACAGCGGAGCGGAGTGAGGAAGACGCAAAGTTAGAGGAACAGTGAAAAACGCGTGAATCACACTGTGTCCAACCTCGTACTGACTATTAAAAATATTATTTTACAGTAAAAACTATCATAGTTATTTGTTGAAAACGTTTATGTTTTTATTTATTTTTTAATGCTTGGGCCTGAAAACAGGCTTTGGTCTTTGATTTCATCGTATACATAGTTCAGTATTGTATAATAACTGTAAAAAATAAAGCGGACCACTTCACGGATTTCACTTAGCACAGGTACTTAAACCCCGTGTCCAATGAGGGTCTGCTGTACAGATATTGCTACAGCTATTACTACAGATATTACTGACAGATATTACTACAGATGTTACTACAGATATTACTACAGATGTTACTACAGATATTACTACAGATGTTACTACAGATATTACTACAGATGTTACTACAGATATTACTACAGCTGTTACTACAGATGTTACTACAGATGATACTACAGATGTTACTACAGGTGTTACTACAGATATTACTACAGATATTACTAAGATGTTACTACAGATGTTACTACAGGTATTACTACATGTATTACTACAGATTTTACTACAGATGTTACTACAGATATTACTACAGATATTACTACAGATATTACTACAGTGGACCCTCACTATAACACGGTTCAACTTACACGGATTCGCTGTTTCACAGATTTTTTAGTGCAGTTTTTTAATGCTTTTTTTTTTAACAGTGCGTTGTGTTCTGCATCCTGATTGGCTAAAGGACTGACCAACGTGAACAGTCTTGACGCCTCGTCTCTGTACAGCTTGCCAAATTTAAGTTTGCAAATTTACTCCATGACAAAACCCACAATGTCAAGGAAACGTTCTGCATCGGCAAAAGCACCTGACAACGCGCTCAAAAGGAAGAGAAAGATGCTAAATATCGCAGAAAAAGTTAAACTTCTGGACATGCTGAAGGAAGGTAGAAGCTATGCGTTTGCCAGGCACTATTACGGAATAAATGAATCTTCGGTTCATTACATTAAGAAGGAGGAAAGTAACATAAGGAGGACAGCAGAAATAAGTTTTAACAAGGATGCAAAAAGGGTTGTAACTGTCTGCAACAAGACCATTGTAAGGATGGTCTCAAATATAATCGAAGGTGACATGTCTGTTTATAAAAATCTTCTTGTCCAGAAGAAAAAAACAGTGCCAACAATTACCCATAACTGTGTTCTCCTCTCGGATACCTGCACCACAGCCTTCAGCAGAAAAAGACGCTACAGCGGAGCGGAGTGAGGAAGACGCAAAGTTAGAGGAACAGTGAAAAACGCGTGAATCACACTGTGTCCAACCTCGTACTGACTATTAAAAATATTATTTTACAGTAAAAACTATCATAGTTATTTGTTGAAAACGTTTATGTTTTTATTTATTTTTTAATGCTTGGGCCTGAAAACAGGCTTTGGTCTTTGATTTCATCGTATACATAGTTCAGTATTGTATAATAACTGTAAAAAATAAAGCGGACCACTTCACGGATTTCACTTAGCACAGGTACTTAAACCCCGTGTCCAATGAGGGTCTGCTGTACAGATATTGCTACAGCTATTACTACAGATATTACTGACAGATATTACTACAGATAGTACTACAGATACTACCGATATTACTAAATGTGTGTGAAGGTTCTGTCAGCTTGGTTCAGTGTCCACAGGAGAAAATATGAATTAAAGGCAAAGAAAATTATTGAATGAAAAACAAACGGGAAAAAAAAAACTATTACATCTTTCTTTATTTCTAAAACAGTTTTTAAATGCCTACCAGGCTTTAACATTTGATGAATATTTTTTTTTCTTTTTACTTAAACAGTTACGACATTGTTATTGATGTATTTAAATTAATAGTTTAGTTTTAATATTGTACTATGGCTAAACTCAATCCTTGAATACACTTCTACCGTATGTTCTGTTATTATTTTTGGATGCATAAACGTCGGGATGCAAATTTTTCTTGAAGCGCATCCCAGGATGCACTGCTTTCTGTAGGTAAAATGAACTCTGCAACACACATTTATTCACAAATTATTAACGCTATGATTGTGTTGAAAACTGTATGTGTAATATAGAAGTCCAATCTAAGGATGGGATGTCCAAAGTGACACACCCACCACAGTGTGAGCTGCAGAATAACAGTAGTAATAGTAAATATAGCAAAACAATACCACTGACCAGACTCCGACTAATAAACTAAAGCAGGTGCAGGGGTTTGGTACTCAGGCTGGAATCTGTAGAGACAGGAAACAGGAACTGTTGATGTGTCCTGTTGTGTCTCTGCTCTGGTCTCATTGTGTCTCTGTTCTGGTCTCATTGTATCTCTGCTCTGGTCTCATAGTGTCTCTGCTCTGGTCTCATTGTGTCTCTGCGCTGGTGTCATTGTGTCTCTGCTCTGGTGTCATAGTGTCTCTGCTCTGGTCTCATTGTGTCTCTGCTCTGGTGTCATTGTGTCTCTGCTCTGGTCTCATTGTATCTCTGCTCTGGTCTCATAGTGTCTCTGCTCTTGTCTCATTGTGTCTCTGCTCTGGTGTCATTGTGTCTCTGCTCTGGTCTCATTGTGTCTCTGTTCTGGTCTCATTGTATCTCTGCTCTGGTCTCATAGTGTCTCTGCTCTGGTCTCATTGTGTCTCTGCTCTGGTGTCATTGTGTCTCTGCTCTGGTCTCATTGTGTCTCTGCGCTGGTGTCATTGTGTCTCTGCTCTGGTGTCATTGTGTCTCTGCTCTGGTGTCATTGTGTCTCTGCTCTGGTGTCATTGTGTCTCTGCTCTGGTCTCATTGTGTCTCTGCTCTGGTCTCATTGTGTCTCTGCTCTGGTCTCATTGTGTCTCTGCTCTGGTCTCATTGTGTCTCTGCTCTGGTCTCATTGTGTCTCTGCTCTGGTCTCATTGTGTCTCTGCTCTGGTCTCATTGTATCTCTGCTCTGGTCTCATAGTGTCTCTGCTCTGGTCTCATTGTATCTCTGCTCTGGTCTCATTGTATCTCTGCTCTGGTCTCATTGTATCTCTGCTCTGGTCTCATTGTATCTCTGCTCTGGTCTCATTGTATCTCTGCTCTGGTCTCATTGTATCTCTGCTCTGGTCTCATTGTATCTCTGCTCTGGTCTCATTGTATCTCTGCTCTGGTCTCGTGTCGCTGCTCTGGTCTCATTGTGTCGCTGCTCTGGTCTCGTTGTGTCGCTGCTCTGGTCTCGTTGTGTCGCTGCTCTGGTCTCGTTGTGTCGCTGCTCTGGTCTCATTGTGTCGCTGCTCTGGTCTCATTGTGTCTCTGTTCTGGTCTCATTGTATCTCTGCTCTGGTCTCATTGTATCTCTGCTCTGGTCTCATTGTGTCGCTGCTCTGGTCTCGTTGTGTCGCTGCTCTGGTCTCGTTGTGTCGCTGCTCTGGTCTCATTGTGTCTCTGCTCTGGTCTCGTTGTGTCGCTGCTCTGGTCTCGTTGTGTCGCTGCTCTGGTCTCGTTGTGTCGCTGCTCTGGTATCTTTGTGTCGCTGCTCTGGTCTCATTGTGTCTCTGCTCTGGTCTCATTGTGTCGCTGCTCTGGTCTCATTGTGTCTCTGCTCTGGTCTCATTGTGTCTCTGCTCTGGTCTCATTGTGTCTCTGCTCTGGTGTCATTGTGTCTCTGCTCTGGTCTCATTGTGTCTCTGCTCTGGTCTCATTGTGTCTCTGCTCTGGTCTCATTGTGTCTCTGCTCTGGTCTCATTGTATCTCTGCTCTGGTCTCATAGTGTCTCTGCTCTGGTCTCATTGTGTCTCTGCTCTGGTCTCATTGTATCTCTGCTCTGGTCTCATTGTATCTCTGCTCTGGTCTCATTGTGTCTCTGCTCTGGTCTCATTGTATCTCTGCTCTGGTCTCATTGTATCTCTGCTCTGGTCTCATTGTATCTCTGCTCTGGTCTCATTGTATCTCTGCTCTGGTCTCGTGTCGCTGCTCTGGTCTCGTTGTGTCGCTGCTCTGGTCTCTTTGTGTCGCTGCTCTGGTCTCGTTGTGTCGCTGCTCTGGTCTCGTTGTGTCGCTGCTCTGGTCTCATTGTGTCGCTGCTCTGGTCTCATTGTGTCTCTGTTCTGGTCTCATTGTATCTCTGCTCTGGTCTCATTGTATCTCTGCTCTGGTCTCATTGTGTCGCTGCTCTGGTCTCATTGTGTCGCTGCTCTGGTCTCATTGTGTCTCTGCTCTGGTCTCATTGTGTCGCTGCTCTGGTCTCATTGTGTCGCTGCTCTGGTCTCATTGTGTCTCTGCTCTGGTCTCATTGTGTCGCTGCTCTGGTCTCATTGTGTCGCTGCTCTGGTCTCATTGTGTCGCTGCTCTGGTCTCATTGTGTCGCTGCTCTGGTCTCATTGTGTCTCTGCTCTGGTCTCATTGTGTCGCTGCTCTGGTCTCGTTCCAGGCCCTTCATGGGAAGCAGTGCAGACACCCCTTCACCCACAGACTGCTGCCTGTCATCACCGACCCCAGCATCGACATGACGCTAGGAACCGGTGACCACAACACACACTGACACACAATCACTCAACACACCAACAGCCCATAGCAGCCAATAGGAAGCTGTTCCTGGTGCTACCCCACCCCTGACATTCTGGTGCTGTTGTCATGGTGACTGCTCCTCTGTGTGGTTTGCAGGTGCGATGAAGGTCACTCCTGCTCATGACCACACCGACTTCCTGCTGTCACAAACTCACTCGCTACCACGGCTCACTGTGATTGGAGGAGACGGGACGATGACGCCCCCCTGTGGACAGTGGCTGCAGGTACGTTGGCTGCTGGATGTTCTGCCCCAAGCGTCAGGTTCTATGTGTGAACCCCGTCCTTCACTGTGTGGTCAGACTCCACAAGGTTAAGTAGGACCCGTGTTTTTACCCAGTGTGGCAGGAGGCTGTTAGCTGTCTCACCTCCAACACGCTACTGTCTACTACATGCCTGAGACATGTGTCCAGCTTCATGCATCACCTGTGTGTTTGTTTCTGAAGGGAGTGAAGCGTTTCGATGCCAGACAGCTGGTGGTGGAGGCCCTGGCTGAGAAGAAGCTTTTCAGAGGACGGAGAGATCACGCCATGAATTTACCTGTCTGCAGGTAGAGGACCACCTGTCTCACCCCCTTCATATGCAATCATGCTTTTGCTCAAAAGTATTTAAAGCTGGTTTCCCTTAGAGACAGACACTTCTATAAATGATGTTCAGTGTGGAAATAAACACAGTGATCCCTCGTTCCTCATGGTTAATGCGTTCCAGGAACCACACGCGATTAACCAATTCCACGATAGAGCGACAAACTATTTATTTATTTACAGTAATTTAAACATTTCTGAACCCTCCCCATACTGATATTAAACCACCTTCTATCTGTATTACCTTTAACACACTTTGATAGACTGCTTAAAGCACTTTTGTGTCTCACAGAAGTCCAAGACTCACAGAACGTAGCGGTCACGAGCGTTGATGCGCGGTGGCAC
Source organism: Antennarius maculatus (assembly GCA_013358685.1). Taxonomy (NCBI): domain Eukaryota; kingdom Metazoa; phylum Chordata; class Actinopteri; order Lophiiformes; family Antennariidae; genus Antennarius; species Antennarius maculatus. The sequence goes on along the minus strand of CM023622.1, from coordinate 976,539 downwards.
CCTGAACATACATGTATATGTGTATATATGTACTGATACATTTAAAAATATTAGAATATCATGAAAAAGTTCTGCATTTTTGTCACTCTTTTCAGAAAATGAAATTTATTTAGATTCATTTCATATAGAGTGAAATATTTCACGTCTTTATTTCTTCAATTTTTGATGATTGGCGCTTATAAAGAACACAAACTTTCTCCACTGAGACCTGATTTCCTCAGAGACCTGGTCTCCACTGAGACCTGATCTCTTCAGAGACATGGTCTCCACTGAGACCTGGTCTCCTCAGAGACATGGTCTCCACTGAGAGATGGTCTCCTCAGATACATGGTCTCCTCAGAGACATGGTCTCCTCAGAGACACGGTCTCCACTGAGACCTGATCTCTTCAGAGACATGGTCTCCTCAGAGACATGGTCTCCTCAGAGACACGGTCTCCTCAGAGACATGGTCTCCACTGAGACCTGGTCTCCTCAGATACATGATCTCCTCAGAGACACGGTCTCCTCAGAGACATGGTCTACACTGAGACATGGTCTACACTGAGACATGGTCTCCACTGAGACATGGTCTACACTGAGACACGGTCTCCTCAGAGACATGGTCTCCACTGAGACCTGATCTCTTCAGAGACATGGTCTCCACTGAGACATGGTCTCCTCAGAGACATGGTCTCCACAGAGACATGGTCTCCTCAGAGACATGGTCTCCACAGAGACATGGTCTCCACTGAGACCTGATCTCTTCAGAGACATGGTCTCCTCAGAGACATGGTCTCCACAGAGACATGGTCTCCTCAGAGACATGGTCTCCACAGAGACATGGTCTCCACTGACACATGGTCTCCTCAGAGACATGGTCTCCACTGAGACCTGGTCTCCTCAGATACATGATCTCCTCAGAGACACGGTCTCCTCAGAGACATGGTCTACACTGAGACATGGTCTACACTGAGACATGGTCTCCACTGAGACATGGTCTACACTGAGACACGGTCTCCTCAGAGACATGGTCTCCACTGAGACCTGATCTCTTCAGAGACATGATCTCCACTGAGACATGGTCTCCTCAGAGACATGGTCTCCACAGAGACATGGTCTCCTCAGAGACATGGTCTCCACAGAGACATGGTCTCCACTGAGACCTGATCTCTTCAGAGACATGGTCTCCTCAGAGACATGGTCTCCACAGAGACATGGTCTCCTCAGAGACATGGTCTCCACAGAGACATGGTCTCCACTGACACATGGTCTCCTCAGAGACATGGTCTCCACTGAGACCTGATCTCTTCAGAGACATGGTCTCCACTGAGACATGGTCTCCTCAGAGACATGGTCTCCACAGAGACATGGTCTCCACTGACACATGGTCTCCTCAGAGACAGGGTTCTTACCGACCACAGAACCAGCCCTGTGGATGAGTCCGTTCAGGCGTTCCGTGTCCCTAAACAGTCTTCCGTCCCCAACAGGGTCGGAAGACTGTTTAGTTTATACTCCAGACAAAACATCTCCAGAGTGTCTTTGTGTAAAATCCTTTCACTTGTCGTACACACACACACACACACACACACACACACACCCTGCCCATGAGGTATCTGTCTAACGATCGTCCTGAAGTCAAAGTGTTCTATAACCTGTCCTCTCCTGTCCTTCTGTTTCCAGTCGTTCAGGTGACGTGATTGAACCTCTCATCAGGAAGCAGTGGTTTGTCCGCTGCAGTGAAATGGCTCAGAGAGCCGTACAGGTAGGCTGTCCTCTGGTGGAGAGAAATGGTACGCAGCTCAATCTATATGTAAGACAACTTTTAAAGCATCACCTTTACATCACATGCTCAAAGGGATTTACACCCCATAGTATTAACATCCTGGATTTATACCCCATAATATTAACATCCTGGATTTACACCCCATAATATTAACATCCTGGATTTACACCCCATAGTATTAACTTCCTGGATTTACACCCCATAATATTAACATCCTGGATTTATACCCCATAATATAACATCCTGGATTTATACCCCATAATATAACATCCTGGATGTAACCAGTGATCCCATGTTTGTTCCAGTTAGAGTCAGTCTCACCGTGATGTCAGCTCAAACACAAACAATACAATACCTGTACAATTCCTCCTCTGTGTGGGGGCTTGGGTTAGCATTAGGGTTAGCCTAAGGGTTAGCATTAGGGTTAGGGTTAGCCTAAGGGTTCGCATTAGGGTTAGCATTAGGGTTAGGGTTAACATTAGGGTTAGCCAAAGGGTTAACATTAGGGTTAGCCTAAGGGTTAACATTAGGGTTAGCCTAAGGGTTAACATTAGGGTTAGGGTTAGCCTAAGGGTTAACATTAGGGTTAGGGTTAGCCTAAGGGTTAGCATTAGGGTTAGGGTTAGCCTAAGGGTTAACATTAGGGTTAGGGTTAGCCTAAGGGTTAACATTAGGGTTAGGGTTAGCCTAAGGGTTAGCATTAGGGTTAGCCAAAGGGTTAGCATTAGGGTTAGCCTAAGGGTTAACATTAGGGTTAAGGTTAGCCTAAGGGTTAGCATTACGGTTAAGGTTAGCCTAAGGGTTAGCATTAGGGTTAGCCTAAGGGTTAACGTTAGGGTTAGCCAAAGGGTTAGCATTAGGGTTAGGGGTAGCATTAGGGTTAGCCTAAGGGTTAACATTAGGGTTAAGGTTAGCCTAAGGGTTAGCATTAGGGTTAGGGTCAGCATTAGGGTTAGGGTTAGCCTAAGGGTCAGCGCTAGGGTTGGGTTAAGGTTTGGGTTGTAGGAATCATTATAAAATTAGTACTAGTCACTGTCAAGACTAATGTACGTGTAGTTAATAGAAAAAATAGGAAATTTAAATTGAAAAAATAATCATTTAATAATTGACAAAAATATTTGTAATCACAGACAGAAGCTCCACCCACAGGAAACAAGCACTCTGATTCGCTTTGTGTCACGATTATTACATAAACAACACCAGAGCTGATGGCGCACAAAAAAGTTTATTATCAAAGCACTAAGACAAGTTTGATTGGCTAATGCCAAAGAGACTCAGGAGATCCGACCAATTATGTCCACAGGATGGAGGAAGTCTGGCTCGTTAGTATGATATTCTCGTACCCAGAAAATCCTCCTAATCCACCAGAAACAACAATACTAACGAAGAAACAAACAGTCCAAATTTACAAGAAAGAACAAATAAGTAAGAACCTGTCAGTATTAGCTACAGTTTTACTAAATATAGAAAACTAAAATCTAACTTTAATCTTAATCTAAATCCGATCTTACAAATTAAGAAATTTAACGTGTAGTATTTTGTGTCAATTGAACATGAAAGTAGTAGTAAGTTTGAATTCGTCATTGGAACATAACAATTCAGTATTCTGTGATTTTAATGGGTGGCAGCAGATAGTAATAAAACACAATGATGAGTAGGTCACCAAACCTCCACCTTAACAGCAGGAGGAAGAACGAGACGGAACAGTCTTATCAGGAGTTAGCACCTTCCTCCAGGATCCTATTCCTATTTGGAGTGAGGCCACAGCCGTTCAGATGCATTTGGGGGGGGGGTAATAATAGTCGAGTTCTAAACTGGTTGAAAACACTCAACTTTTTCCGGTCAGGCTGTGGAGGATGGAGAGCTGGAGATTATCCCCCAGATTCACACCAAGACGTGGAAGAACTGGCTGTCCAGCATCAGGTAGACTGTTAGGACCTCTGGGTTAGGGTAAGAGGTTTAGGGTCAGGGATTAGGGGTTAGGGTTATTGTTTGGTTTTAGGTTTAGGTTAAGGGTGAGGTTAAGGATTGGATTTCGGTTTAGGGTTAGGGGTTAGTTTTAGGGCTGGGGTTCGGTTTAGGGTTAGGGGTTAGGTCTAGGGTTGGGGTTAGGTGTAGGGTTGGGGTTAGGTTTAGGGGTTAGGTTTAGGGTTGGGGTTAGGTTTAGGGTTGGGGTTAGGTGTAGGGTTGGGGTTAGGTTTAGGGTTGGGGTTAGGTGTAGGGTTGGGGTTAGATTTAGGGTTGGGGTTAGGTGTAGGGTTGGGGTTAGGTGTAGGGTTGGGGTTAGGTTTAGGGGTTAGGTCTAGGGTTGGGGTTAGGTTTAGGGTTGGGGTTAGGTTTAGGGTTGGGGTTGGGGTTAGGTTTAGGGTTGGGGTTAGGTGTAGGGTTGGGGTTAGGTGTAGGGTTGGGGTTAGGTTTAGGGTTGGGGTTAGGTGTAGGGTTGGGGTTAGGTGTAGGGTTGGGGTTAGGTGTTGGGTTGGGGTTAGGTTTAGGGTTGGGGTTAGGTTTAGGGTTGGGGTTAGGTGTAGGGTTGGGGTAAGGTGTAGAGTTGGGGTTAGGTTTAGGGTTGGGGTTATGACCTCTGACTTAGACCAGAGTGTGTGTGGGCAGTCATGGTGTGTGTTGTTCTCACTGCTATCCAGCATCACTCTGATCATGAAGGAACTCGTTTCCACCGATGGGTCTCCAACAGCATGTCCCTCTGTTTGCTTGGCAGTGATTGGTGTATTTCCAGGCAGCTTTGGTGGGGTCATCAGATCCCAGCGTACCAGGTGGAGCTTCCTGAAAACCAGGAGGTGTGTGTGTTTGGAACAGTGCTACGTAGAATTAAAATGGTTGTCCTTGGTTTCCATCTAGAGGAACCTGGTGTAGATGAACGCTGGTGTAGAGCAGGAATGGACTGATGTCACCGTTAGCCTCCTGACGCCTGTGCTGTCTGTGACAGGGTCAGTGGGTCTGGGGGCGCACCGAGGACGAGGCCCGGCAGAGAGCTGCCCTCCAGTATGGTGTCAAGCCAGAAGCTGTTGCTTTGACTCGAGGTGAGTCACCTCCACTGGACTCCAGAGAGAAGCTGATCCAGCAGAGAGTCTGTTAGCATTAGCTTCACCTGCTGACCAAGTCTGAGGCTGTTTCAAAAATGACTCAAACACAGGAAGTCAGCAGGAGATCAGAATAACTAGTGCTGTCTGGCGATTAAAAAAATTTATTAATTACACAATTTGTAATTAATTAATCTAATTAATCACATTTTAATCTCATACCTGCTAAAGGACCCCAAATAAAGGATTTGATTTCCAGGACATTACAAAATTGTAGTACGTGACTAATCAATAGAATACACCAAGAAGAGAAGATTTGAAATCCACATTTTTATTGGTTAAATGTGTTTTATAAATGAAATTCAAAAGAAAAAAGATCAAACACATCAGCAAACCAATTAGACCAGGTGCATTTCTCACAAATGTAATACAAATACAGTTAAATAAAATAAATACAATGCAGAAATAAAATAAGGCTGAGTCTCAAATAGGCACATAAGCAGACTCTCAATCAAAATGAAAACTAAAGCTGACTCAATACAGCAATTCACAATGAATAGTTTAACATGCCTCTAAATAAGGAAACATAAACAGTAAGATGCCAACAGGGTTTTCCTTTAAAGGGTAAGCTAACGTTCAACTCTGTGTCCTTCACATGTTTTACATTTAAATGATCCGTTAGGCTGGAGCTGCTTCGGTGAGATGAAAATTCTCTTTTACAAAAGGTACAAATAGTAATAATAATAATAATAATAATGGATTAGATTTCTATAGCGCTTTTCTGGACACTCAAAGACTCTTTCCATCGGATCCATTATTCATCCACTCCTCATTCATACTTGGTGATGGTAACTACGTGTGGAGCCACAGCTGCCCTGGGGCCCCTGGGGCAGACTGACGGAGGGTGTACAGCAGAATCACTGTGTTTCTGTTGATAGTCCGTCTTTGTTCTTTTTAGAAATAAACTTTCCTCCCAAAGGTCCCAGTGGACTTGCCTCGCTCTCCTGTGTCGCCTCCATCTCTGTTGTCAGTCACTCTGCTTTGACTAGTGGTGCAGGTAGGAAGTGACGTTACTGCAGCCTACGGGTCCCTCAATGGGACAAATTTGCCACTCGCGATTAATTGCGTTAATTTTTATAGCGTGTTAATTTGCAGCGTAATTAATTAATCTAATTAACGCGTTAAAGTGACAGCCCTAAGAATAACACAAAGTTCTAATCAGGAAAACCAGACAGGAAGACAGAAGGAAACACAAGGAGCTAACAGGAAACACAAGGGTTGTGTCTGCCGGTGCTACTGGCAGACACAACCCAGTCTTTACCATCCCAAAGTATTTCCCTCTGTGGCTCTGCTGAGGTCATGTGACCCTCATCCTCCTCAGGACGTTCTCACCTCAGGAACAATCACCAGAATGTCTTCAATACTGCCACCCTAACCCAAACCCCTTACCCAAACCCTACGCCTAACCCTAGCCCCTAATCCAAACCCCTAACCCCAAACCCTAACCTAACCCCAAATACAAACCCTAACCCCTAACCCAAACCCCTAACCCCAATCCTAACCCAAACCCTAACCCCAATCCTAACCCAAACCCTAACCCCAAACCCTAACCCTAACCAGACCTGTACCAGGTGACCTGAGCAGAATGTTCGCGTCTGCTTCCTGCTTCCTGTCTCTTTCTCCCCTCTACATCCCCCTGAAGACCACTGATTGGCTGTTTCAGTGTGTACACAATGTCAGATCAATAACTCTTTACTAAACTCACCTATTTGTCTACATGCATTGAATATGATGTTACCATGACATTACCTGTGGCCAATGAGAGTTAGTCTTGATAATAACAATCTTCTTCTTTTCCTTTTGGCTTTTCCCTTCAGGGGTCGCCACAGCGAATCAACCGCCTCCATCTAACCCTGTCCTTTGCATCCTCTTCTCTCACACCAACTACCTTCATGTCCTCTTTCACTACATCCATAAACCTCCTCTTTGGTCTTCCTCTAGGCCTCCTGCCTGGCAATTCAAAACTCAGCATCCTTCTACCAATATATTCACTATCTCTCCTCTGGACATGTCCAAACCATCTCAGTCTGGCCTCTCTGACTTTATCTCCAAAACCTCTAACATGTGCTGTCCCTCTGATGTACTCATTCCTGATCCTATCCTTCCTGGTCACTCCCAGAGAGAACCTCAGCATCTTCATCTCTGCTACCTCCAGCTCTGCCTCCTGTCTTTTCCTCAGTGACACTGTCTCTAGACCGAACAACATCGCTGGTCTCACCACAGTTTTGTACACCTTTCATTTTAGCTGAAACTCTTCTATCACACATCACACCTGACACTTTTCTCCACCCATTCCATCCTGCCTGGACACGCTTCTTCACCTCTTTTCCCCACTCTCCATTGCTCTGGACTGTTGACCCCAAGTACTTAAAATCCTCCACCTTCTTGATCTCTTCCCCCTGTAACCTCACTCTTCCACTTGGGTCCCTCTCATTCACACACATGTACTCTGTCTTACTGCGGCTAACCTTCATTCCTCTCCTTTCCAGGACAAACCTCCACCTCTCTAGCTTCTCCTCCACCTCGTCCCTACTCTCACTGCAGATCACAATGTCATCTGCAAACATCATAGTCCATGGAGATTCCTGTCTAACCTCGTCTGTCAGCCTGTCCATCACCATAGCGAACAAGAAGGGGCTCAGAGCTGATCCCTGATGCAGTCCCACCTCCACCTTGAACTCTTCTGTCACACCTACAGCACACCTCACCACTGTCTTACAGTCCTCATACATGTCCTGCACCGCTCTAACATACTTCTCTGCCACTCCAGACTTTCTCATACAATACCACAGTTCCTCTCTGGGCACCCTGTCATAAGCTTTCTCCAGATCTACAAAAACACAATGCAGCTCCCTCTGGCCTTCTCTGTACTTCTCTATCAACATCCTCAAAGCAAATACTGCATCTGTAGTACTCTTTTTTGGCATGAAACCATACTGCTGCTCACAAATGCTCACTTCTGCCCTTAGTCTAGCTTCCACTACTCTTTCCCATAACTTCATTGTATGGCTCATCAGCTTTATTCCTCTGTAGTTGCCACAACTCTGCACATCTCCCTTGTTCTTAAAAATGGGCACCAGCACACTTCTCCTCCACTCCTCAGGCATCTTCTCACTATCTAAGATCCTGTTGAACAACCCAGTCAGAAACTCTACTGCCACCTCTCCTAGACACTTCCAAACCTCTACAGGTATATCATCAGGACCGACTGCCTTTCCACTCTTCATCCTCTTCAGTGCTCTCCTCACTTCATCCTGGCTAATCTTTGCTACATCCTGGTCCACAACAGTCACCTCTTCTAGTCTTTGTTCTCTCTCATTTTCCACGTTCATCAACTCCTCAAAGTACTCTTTCCATCTTCCCATCACACTGCTGGCACCTGTCAATAGACTTCCATCCCTATCCTTAATCACCCTAACCTGCTGCACGTCCTTCCCATCTCTATCTCTCTGTCTTGCCAGCCTGTATAGATCAGTCTCTCCCTCCTTACTGTCCAACCTAGCATACAAGTCATCATAAGCTTCTTGTTTGGCCTTTGCTACCTCTACCTTCACCTTACGCTGTATCTCCCTGTACTCCTGTCTACTCTCCTCAGTCCTCTCAGTGTCCCACTTCTTCTTAGCTAACCTCTTTCTTTGTATACACTCCTGTACCTCCTCATTCCACCACCAAGTGTCCTTATCTACTTTCCTTCCAGATGACACACCAAATACTCTCCTACCTGTCTCCCTGATCACATTAGCTGTAGTTGTCCAGTCATCTGGAAGCACCTCCTGACCACCCAGAGCCTGTCTTAACTCCTTCCTAAAGGTCATGCAACACTCTTCCTTTTTTAGCTTCCACCATTTCGTCTTCTGCTCTGTCTTTGTCCTCTTCATCTTCCTCACCACCAGAGTCATCCTACACACCACCATTCTATGCTGTTTGGCTACACTCTCGCCTACCACTACTTTGCAGTCACTGATCTCCTTCAGGTTACATCGTCTACACAAGATGTAGTCTACCTGTGTGCTCCTACCACCACTCTTATAGGTCACCCTATGTTCCTGCCTCTTCTGGAAGAAAGTATTCACTACAGCCATTTCCATCCTTTTTGCAAAGTCAACTACCATCTGTCCTTCTGCGTTCCTCTCCTGGATACCAAACCTGCCCATCACTTCCTCATCACCTCTGTTACCTGCACCAACATGTCCATTGAAGTCTGCACCGATGACAACTCTCTCACTTCTAGGTATGCTCTGCATCACTTCATCAAAGTCCAACCAGAATTTCTCCTTCTCCTCCAGCTCACATCCTACCTGTGGAGCATACCCACTAACAACATTGACCATCACACCTTCTATTTCTAGCTTCAGACTCATCACTCTATCCGACACTCTTTTTACCTCCAGGACATTCCTAACAAACTCCTCCTTCAAGATAACTCCTACTCCATTTCTCTTTCTATCTACACCATGATAGAACAACTTGAACCCTGCTCCTAAACTTCTAGCCTTGCTACCTTTCCACCTGGTCTCCTGGACACACAGTATGTCTACCTTCCTCCTCTGCATCATGTCGACCAACTCTCTACCTTTTCCTGTCATAGTTCCAACATTCAACGTCCCTACTCTTAGTCCTATACTCTTGGCGCTCCTCTTCTCTTTCTTCGTGCGAACGCACTTTCCTCCTCTCCTTCTTCGACCAACAGTAGTCCAATTTCCACCGGCGCCCTGTAGGTCAACAGCGCCGATGGCGGTCGTTGTTAACCCGGGCCTCGACCGATCCGGTATGGAAGTCATATGTTTGATTCGCATCTTTGATTTGGCAAAAGTTTTACGCCGGATGCCCTTCCTGACGCAACCCTCTGTATTTATCCGGGCTTGGGACCGGCACAATAAGACACTGGCTTGTGCCCTCTTGCGGCTACATTAGTCTTGATAATAACAATAATAATAATAATAATAATAATAATAATACACACTGTGAATGAATTAATGTGTTGGTAAGGTGGGGGGGCTCTAAGGGGATAAAATGAGATGTTTCAGGTCGTTCGTGGGTCGATGTGTTCTCAGGACGTCTGTAATGACGTCTGCTGTGACTTCCTGTTTCAGTCTGACTGACACTGATCTGGTGTTCTGTTGGTGGGGGGCAGGTGACAGCCAATCAGAGGCAGAGCAGCGTTAGCATTGATTGATAATTTCACTGGAAAATTATAGAAAACACCTGAAATCTGTCAGTTGGGGCTGAACTTCTACTTTTGCCTGTGTCTTTATTGTGTTTCTATTATTTAAATCAGGGCTGTCAAACACATTTTAGCTCAGGGAGGAAATTCTATCCTCAAGAGGGCTGGAGCAGTAAAATCATGACTTAATCTCAGGTTGTTTTCTTAATTTAGTGTCAATCTGAACATGTTCACACCAAAAATAATCCACGTGACACAACACTTTAAATTAGTTGAAAAGTCGATGCTATTTCAGAAACACAGTTTGTCAGTGATGTGATGTGATGTGGACCACGGGCCGTAGCTTTACCCCCCCCCGGTCTACATGTGACATACATGTCTTTACTTTGTGTGTGTGTCCCCCCCGTCAGACCCTGACGTTCTGGACACGTGGTTCTCCTCGGCGCTGTTTCCCTTCGCCATGCTGGGCTGGCCCGACGAGGTGAAACTCTGACATCAGCAGAATGTGACTCAATAACAGCCTCTGCACTACAGCCATAACCTGACCCCCCCACAGACCCCAGATCTCCAGCGCTTCTATCCCAACTCCATCCTGGAGACGGGCAGCGACCTCATCTTCTTCTGGGCTGCTCGGATGGTGATGCTGGGCTCGGTGCTGACTGGACGCCTCCCGTTTAAGCAGGTCAAGAGACGTTCCTGTCCATCAGAACACCTACAGGAACTGATGTTGGTCCATCCTGGTGTCTCACCTGCCTCTCGTGTTCCTGTCATGTGATCAGATTCTGCTCCACCCGCTGGTCAGAGATAAACACGGCAGGAAGATGAGTAAATCTCTGGGAAACGTCATCGACCCACTGGACATCATCCACGGAGTCTCACTGGAGGTACGGGTCAGCTGACAGGTTACTGATTCATATCAGACTGCATTAAGGGATAGTCCTCAACATATGAACATTCATAGACACAAACAAAAGTGCATCACAATATCCGACTGTCGTCCTGCAGTTCCCCTTCCTGCCACAGGGGGCGGTAGATGTTAGAACTATACGTACATATTTTAATAGGATTATACTGTATGTTTTTGTTCTGATTTATTGTCAGTAACATGATACTATGTGATTTTACCGGTTTTCTAGTGGTTTAAGAGCACAATTGTTGTGGTGACCGACAGTCTAAGCCTGATTTTTATATTTATGTGTATTATTATTTTTTTACATCCCAATGTAGCCGCAAGAGGGCACAAGCCAGTGTCTTATTGTGCCGGTCCTAAGCCCGGATAAATACAGAGGGTTGCGTCAGGAAGGGCATCCGGCGTAAAACGTTTGCCAAATCAAAGATGCGAATCAAACCTATGACTTCCATACCGGATCGGTCGAGGCCCGGGTTAACAACGACCGCCATCGGCGCTGTTGACCTACAGGGCGTCGGTGGAAATTGGATTACTGTTGGTCGAAGAAGGAGAGGAGGAAAGTGCGTTCACACGAAGAAAGAGAAGAGGAGCGCCAAGAGTATAGGACTAAGAGTAGGGACGTTGAATGTTGGAACTATGACAGGAAAAGGTAGAGAGTTGGTCGACATGATGCAGAGGAGGAAGGTAGACATACTGTGTGTCCAGGAGACCAGGTGGAAAGGTAGCAAGGCTAGAAGTTTAGGAGCAGGGTTCAAGTTGTTCTATCATGGTGTAGATGGGAAGAGAAATGGAGTAGGAGTTATCTTGAAGGAGGAGTTCGTTAGGAATGTCCTGGAGGTAAAAAGAGTGTCGGATAGAGTGATTCTAGCAGAAGCTAGAAATAGAAGTTGTGATGTTCAATGTTGTTAGTGGGTATGCCCCACAGGTAGGATGTGAGCTGGAGGAGAAGGAGAAATTCTGGTTGGACTTTGATGAAGTGATGCAGAGCATACCTAGAAGTGAGAGAGTTGTCATTGGCGCAGACTTCAATGGACATGTTGGTGCAGGAAACAGAGGTGATGAGGAAGTGATGGGCAGGTTTGGTATCCAGGAGAGGAACGCAGAAGGACAGATGGTAGTTGACTTTGCAAAAAGGATGGAAATGGCTGTAGTGAAAACTTTCTTCCAGAAGAGGCAGGAACATAGGGTGACCTATAAGAGTGGCGGTAGGAGCACACAGGTAGACTACATCTTGTGTAGACGATGTAACCTGAAGGAGATCAGTGACTGTAAAGTAGTGGTAGGCGAGAGTGTAGCCAAACAGCATAGGATGGTGGTGTGTAGGATGACTCTGGTGGTGAGGAAGATGAAGAGGGCAAAGACAGAGCAGAAGACGAAATGGTGGAAGATAAAAAAGGGGAAGGGTATTGCATGACCTTTAGGAAGGAGTTAAGACAGGCTCTGGGTGGTCAGGAGGTGCTTCCAGATGACTGGACAACTACAGCTAATGTGATCAGGGAGACGGGTAGGAGAGTATTTGGTGTGTCATCTGGAAGGAAAGTAGATAAGGAGACTTGGTGGTGGAATGAGGAGGTACAGGAGTGTATACAAAGAAAGAGGTTAGCTAAGAAGAAGTGGGACACTGAGAGGACTGAGGAGAGTAGACAGGAGTACAGGGAGATACAGCGTAAGGTGAAGGTAGAGGTAGCAAAGGCCAAACAAGAAGCTTATGATGACTTGTATGCTAGGTTGGACAGTAAGGAGGGAGAGACTGATCTATACAGGCTGGCAAGACAGAGAGATAGAGATGGGAAGGACGTGCAGCAGGTTAGGGTGATTAAGGATAGGGATGGAAGTCTATTGACAGGTGCCAGCAGTGTGATGGGAAGATGGAAAGAGTACTTTGAAGAGTTGATGAACGGGGAAAATGAGAGAGAACCAAGACTAGAAGAGGTGACTGTTGTGGACCAGGATGTAGCAAAGATTAGCCAGGATGAAGTGAGGAGAGCACTGAAGAGGATGAAGAGTGGAAAGGCAGTCGGTCCTGATGATATACCTGTAGAGGTTTGGAAGTGTCTAGGAGAGGTGGCAGTAGAGTTTCTGACTGGGTTGTTCAACAGGATCTTAGATAGTGAGATGATGCCTGAGGAGTGGAGGAGAAGTGTGCTGGTGCCCATTTTTAAGAACAAGGGAGATGTGCAGAGTTGTGGCAACTACAGAGGAATAAAGCTGATGAGCCATACAATGAAGTTATGGGAAAGAGTAGTGGAAGCTAGACTAAGGGCAGAAGTGAGCATTTGTAAGCAGCAGTATGGTTTCATGCCAAAAAAGAGTACTACAGATGCAGTATTTGCTTTGAGGATGTTGATAGAGAAGTACAGAGAAGGCCAGAGGGAGCTGCATTGTGTTTTTGTAGATCTGGAGAAAGCTTATGACAGGGTGCCCAGAGAGGAACTGTGGTATTGTATGAGGAAGTCTGGAGTGGCAGAGAAGTATGTTAGAGCGGTGCAGGACATGTATGAGGACTGTAAGACAGTGGTGAGGTGTGCTGTAGGTGTGACAGAGGAGTTCAAGGTGGAGGTGGGACTGCATCAGGGATCAGCTCTGAGCCCCTTCTTGTTGCTATGGTGATGGACAGGCTGACAGACGAGGTTAGACAGGAATCTCCATGGACTATGATGTTTGCAGATGACATTGTGATCTGCAGTGAGAGCAGGGACGAGGTGGAGGAGAAGTTAGAGAGGTGGAGGTTTGTCCTGGAAAGGAGAGGAATGAAGGTTAGCCGCAGTAAGACAGAGTACATGTGTGTGAATGAGAGGGACCCAAGTGGAAGAGTGAGGTTACAGGGAGAAGAGATCAAGAAGGTGGAGGATTTTAAGTACTTAGGGTCAACAGTCCAGAGCAATGGAGAGTGTGGAAAAGAGGTGAAGAAACGTGTACAGGCAGGATGGAACGGGTGGAGGAAAGTGTCAGGTGTGATGTGTGATAGAAGAGTTTCAGCTAAAATGAAAGGAAAGGTGTACAAAACTGTGGTGAGACCAGCGATGTTGTTTGGTCTAGAGACAGTGTCACTGAGGAAAAGACAGGAGGCAGAGCTGGAGGTAGCAGAGATGAAGATGCTGAGGTTCTCTCTGGGAGTGACCAGGAAGGATAGGATCAGGAATGAGTACATCAGAGGGACAGCACATGTTAGAGGTTTTGGAGATAAAGTCAGAGAGGCCAGACTGAGATGGTTTGGACATGTCCAGAGGAGAGATAGTTGGTCTTCCTCTAGGCAGGAGGCCTAGAGGAAGACCAAAGAGGAGGTCTATGGATGTAGTGAAAGAGGACATGAAGGTAGTTGGTGTGAGAGAAGAGGATGCAGAAGACAGGGTTAGATGGAGGCAATTCATTCGCTGTGGCGACCCCTGAAGGGAAAAGCCGAAAGGAGAAGAAGATTATTTTTTTACATCCCGCTTCAAAGCAGTGATGTGTTGTAATGTCAGTGTTTGTCCGTTCATTCGTTAGTCCACCAAATATCTTCACAACCGTTCAGACAGAAAGATGAAACAAAAAGCACATGACTCGGGCGGAAAAGGGGACGAAAATGAGATGATGACCTTGACCTTGAGAAAACTAGGTCAAGGTCAAATATCAACTTTTGTACTCTCAAGAACTGAACAAGAACTCTCAAAGCACTAGTTTTGATCTATGGTCTTACTCACACTGGCCTTCTCCATATGTACTAGTCTATGCACTAGGCGGGTACTACTTTCAGGTACCCTGACCCACTCTCGGCAGGATGCTGCAGTCTCTGACTGCCTGTTTGTAACTGAGAACGAGTTACCTCGAAACCACCTGAACCGGTATTTTATTTATTCTGTGTTGTTTTAATGTCCTGGTCAGGAATAGACCTTGAGTATTTAGAGTAGTAACGACACTTAAATGACCTCAAATGGAGATTATAAATTTAAATATAATAAAACTCAAAACCAATGGTGTTCATATGTTGAGGACTACCTGTCTCATTATTCATTGTTATAGACTTATAGATATAAATGTGACAAATTTTACAGAATACAATAGTTCACAGTGAGTGTTATTATTTATACATAAAACACATGAGTGGAAACCACATCTATCAGCTGTCAGTGTTTAATCGGGGGGGGGGGGGTCTGCCCTGTGAGGGTCTGCAGGTGAGGCCTGATTGGAAATAAGGTTGGGTCCAGACAGACTCTTCTGAATGCTATCGTCTCCCCACATACTGAATATATATTTGAATAAGCTCACTTGAAAACTTCATGCTGTCACGTTTTAACTCCACCCACTACCTGTCATTCGAGCGCCCAACCAATCACGGCGCATCTTCCAGCAGGAATCACATGAACAATATGGCGTAAGGCAGCGAGGCTTTTTGTTGCGGTTACGCCTTCCGTCACCACGACAACACAGACAACTGGGACGAAAACGCTGGACAAAGTGAAGTTTTTTGAAAACGCCGGGTCTACGTTGTCGTGTGGACGCTGTAACCCAAACTTTTTCTATCTGGGGGCGTCTCCCCATGACGAAAACCGCTGTAACCTGTGTCTACATGTACAAACAGAATGGACGGAGTTAGAACCGGCTATTTTCTGACGTATAGCAGCTCCACGTCAAAGACGCGGTTTATAATACCAATACAGTGGTACCTCTACTTACAAAATTAATTGGTTCTGGAAGAAATTACGTAAGTAGAGACGTGTTTTCCATGCAAATGCCCTAATCCATTCCAAGCCCCCCCCAAATTCAGATATAAATGTTTTATAAACCATAAAAATGCATCAAAACATGTAACAAATACATTTTACAAGTACATTATTGCACAGTAAATGAGAGTTGTGTATAATGTAAAAAACAAAGAATCAATCATAATGCTGGTCATTAACCTTTTAACTGCTGTCCTCATTGTTTTTTACCCTCTTTGGTTCATGCGCTCCTGCCTCACCATGAACAACAGAGTGAATTCCAGTCCTCCTTCTGAACTTCTCCAACCACCCACGCCATGCCTTAAACTCCTTAAACTTCCTTTAGTTTTAATAACGTGGTGATTGTAGATGCATTACGGCCATATTCTTTGGAGAGATCAACCAAACACATCCCTTTTTCATGCTTTTCTATCATCTCTTGCTTTGTTTGTACGGACAAAAAAACTCTTTTCTTTGTCTTTTCTTTTCCTCTTTTCTCCGTCACTTTCTTGGGGTCCATAGTGAATACTCTAAAAGTTAATATATTTACGTAAAACTATCAGAACACCTCATGGGTCGAGGGCCGAATGACGAGGACGCTGCATAGACACCATCTAGCAACACACAGAGGTCCCTCTTAGCCAATGGGATGCCAGGATGCTAGGTAATAGCCAATGGCAGAGCAGCTATGAGAATGTTGCGTTCAGGAACCTGTGGGAGCTGCGAGTATCAGCCCATACTGTATTTTTACCTTTCCTAACTCGAAATTTCTACGTAACTAGAGGTAATATTTTCCTGTTGAGAAATTTCATAAGTAGAGACATTGGTAAGTAGAGACATTGGTAAGTAGAGACATTGGTAAGTAGAGACATTGGTAAGTAGAGACATTGGTAAGTAGAGACATTGGTAAGTAGAGGTACCACTGTACATTTGTTTTCATATGTTTGGTATGAAGTCTGATATTATTGTTTTCTCGTGGAATTTCCACAGGTTCCCGCTGGTGTTTGATATGTTAGAGTTAAATGTGTTTTATTTAAGGAACCAGTGCTACCAGTGCTACCAGTCCCAGGTGAATTCAGTAGTGACTGGACTTCACAGCCGCTCCTAAGCTGCTCCTAGAACCATTACACCATTGAACCACTGAATGCTCTGAATCAGGTTCTGTTTCCTGTTCAGAAACTTCTAGAGAAAGTGGTGGAAGGGAACCTGGACCCCAGGGAGCAGCTGGTGGCGCTGGTGGCTCAGGTCAGCTTCCTTTCTGTCCGTCTGTCCTTCCTTTTCTGCTGACTCGACAGTCGTTAGGTTTCCTCTTGTCTGTCCGCTCATTTCCTCCACAGAGGACAGACTTCCCTAACGGGATCCCTGGGTGTGGGACTGATGCTCTACGCTTTGCCCTCTGCTCCAACAGCATCCAGGGTGAGTGTCCTATCTGACAGGAAACCAGTGTGTGTGTGTGTGTGTGTGTGTGTGTGTGTGTGTGTGTGTGTGTGTGTGTGTGTGTGTGTGTTACAGGGGCCTGTACACACTAACATGTATGCATGGGTTTGAATGAAGAATTTCTTATTTACCTTATTCAATTATTTCCCTTCGGGAATCAGACCAGTAAACAAAATAAAAATAAAAAATGTAAAAATATCTGAACAGTTTGCAGTCAGAAGTGTAGAATTAAGAGGCTGTCAAAGCAGAGTTGTTGTGTCACAGGTGACTGTTGGAGGGGAAGTTAAACAGGTGATGAACATCACTGTAGAAACAAACAGGAAGTTAAACAGGTGATAAGAGATAAACAGCTGATGACATCATCAACACCAACCACAGTCCACGCTGGTGGAATTGAGTCCAGGAGCATTTTATGGAAGAGGTGCACCAGGTGCTTCCTGGTGCACCTGTTTGTCCTGTCGACAGGTGGAGCAGACATGACAACACCACATAACATGACCCGCAGGAGATGTGGACACAACACGTTGTCACCCTTCCCCCACTGAGACTGTCCCACCATGGTTTAGGAACACAACTGAGCTCCAGTCTGTCTGCTTACTTCCTGACTGTTTCTGACTTGTTTTTGACTCGGAACAGGAGATGCCATCAGTCTGTCCGTCTCTCAGGTCCTGACCTGCAGAAACTTCTGTAACAAAATGTGGCAGACACTGAGGTTCACCCTGGGAGCACTGGAGGACAACCCAACACCACTGACCTCCCTGGACCAGGTACAGACCAGTAGAGACCGTCTTGTGGGATCAGCAGACCAGTCACACCAGTGATTCAGATTGTGCAGCTCCTCCTGTCTCAGAAACTTGAAGGCTGACCCACAGACAGCCCAGCTGGACGTTTAGCTCCTTCTAAACCCTCCTGAGATGCAGACGAAGTGTATGAACCGTTATCTGAAGGTTTGGCCTCTAACAGTCAGTAAAGAACACACACGGAAGGATTATTGTAAAAATTGTTTTATAACTGCATTTAATTAATTATGTCGTTTAAACAAGTTTGGGGGGCCGGATTAGAGACTGTAATCCGGGCCACAGTCTGCCCAGGCCTGGTCTAAGCTATGGTCTGGTGTCTACAGGGGGTTTGGGATCTCTCTGACCCCATGGGGTCACGGAGTTGCAGGAGCTCCTCCTTCTGAACGTCCCCCAAACAAAGTCCATCTATAAAGAAGAATAAAACGTCAGATGAAAAATAACAGGATTAGATTAGGGATTGATGCGGAACTGTCTGATATCCAATCCGACCCCAGACGACTGGTAAACTGCTCTAAGAGGTCAATGCCTAATAGTCAGCTGAGCCAATCAGACGACGCAAAGCACTCAGCTGATTGGACGGTTGCAGTTCTAGTCCAGGATGTACAAAGTAGCTCAACCTGTCGGCGTTACCCTTACTGAGTGTTTGCCCCCCTCTGCCCCTCAGATCCGCCCCGTAGGCGTCATGGACCAGTGGATCTGCTCCAGACTGTACTCTACGGTGGAGCGCTGTGAGCGCCATCTGCAGGCCTACGAGCTGCACAGCGCCGCCTCCAGCCTGCAGGACTTCTGGGTCCACAGTCTGTGTGACGTCTACCTGGTGAGACGAGGTCACGGGGTCACGGGGGTGCTGTGATGTCAGCCACAATAAATAGAGATGGAAACGGAACACAGGTGTACCTCGGCTCACGTGGTTCACCTGGAGACCTGACGTTACTGGAACTGGTCTCCAGACTAAACCCAGTAAACGCTCCCAGTTCTGGACTGAACTTCAAACACACGTGGTTCACCTGAAGCTGTTTCAGATGACGAAACAATTCCATTTTGTTTTTTAATGTAGGGCAGAAAAAATGTCCTCATCTCATCTTCATCCTCCTCTTCCTCACTGTGGGTCACGGGGGTTTTTACACGCTAACAACATGATAACACGCTTTATTCTGAGTGAATAAGAATTAGATTTACACACTCAAAGACGCTTCACAGGGGATTGTTTTAAACCGATGGAGAGCGCTTTGATCAGTCTGAACATTGATCACTGATCAGTCTGAACATTGATCAGTCTGAACATTGATCACTGATCGGTCTGAACATTGATCATTGATCGGTCTGAACATTGATCAGTCTGTACATTGATCACTGATCGGTCTGAACATTGATCATTGACCGGTCTGAACATTGATCAGTCTGAACATTGATCACTGATCGGTCTGAACATTGATCATTGATCGGTCTGAACATTGATCAGTCTGTACATTGATCACTGATCGGTCTGAACATTGATCATTGACCGGTCTGAACATTGATCGGTCTGAACATTGATCGGTCTGAACATTGATCGGTCTGAACATTGATTATTGATTGGTCTGAACATTGATCATTGACCGGTCTGAACATTGATGGGTCTGAACATTGATCATTGATGGGTCTGAACATTGATCACTGATCGGTCTGAACATTGATAATCGACCGGTCTGAACATTGATTGGTCTGAACATTGATCGGTCTGAACATTGATCACTGATTGGTCTGAACATTGATTATTGATCGGTCTGAACATTGATCAGTCTGTACATTGATCACTGATCGGTCTGAACATTGATCATTGATCGGTCTGAACATTGATCGGTCTGAACATTGATCGGTCTGAACATTGATCGGTCTGAACATTGATTATTGATTGGTCTGAACATTGATCATTGACCGGTCTGAACATTGATCAGTCTGAACATTGATCATTGATGGGTCTGAACATTGATCACTGATCGGTCTGAACATTGATCAGTCTGAACATTGATCATTGATGGGTCTGAACATTGATCATTGATCGGTCTGAACATTGATCAGTCTGAACATTGATCATTGATGGGTCTGAACATTGATCACTGATCGGTCTGAACATTGATCATCGACCGGTCTGAACATTGATTGGTCTGAACATTGATCGGTCTGAACATTGATCACTGATCGGTCTGAACATTGATCGGTCTGAACATTGATCACTGATCGGTCTGAACATTGATTAATGATTGATCTCTAACTGCTGTGGGACGTTTTAGCAGAAGGTAATCAGACTGGGGGGTGATCAGCCAGCGGTGCTGTCTCACAGGTGTTGGTGTCTCCCCCCTGCAGGAGTGTGTGAAGCCTGTCCTGGCCCCCGCTGCAGCAGACGGGGGCCCGTCCCGTCAGCAGGCCTGCAGTGTCCTGTTCCACTGCGTGGGGGTGTCTCTGGCCCTGCTGGCCCCCTTCATGCCCTTCATCACAGAGGAGCTGTGGCAGCGACTCCACGCCCCCAGCGCCGCTGCGACCCCCCAGGCCAGCCTGTGTCTGCAGCCCTACCCCCGCTCCTCACAGCTGGTAGGGACCCAGCTGGGCTAACCCTAACCCCTAACCCTAACACTGACCCTAACTGTAACCCCTGACCCTAACTCTAACCCCTGACCCTAACTCTAACCCCTAACACTGACCGTAACCCCTAACCTTTAACCCTAACTCTAACCCCTGACCCTAACCCGCTGCGGGTTAGGGTCAGGGGTTGGGGGTTAGATTCTGCTGTCTGCCTGCAGCATGTCTGGAAAAGTGTTTGTCACTTTTCCCTGGTGAAATTTAGACGAGCAGATCTTCAGACGTGATCTGACACAGAGATGGAGGAAGAGTTTAAACGTCTGAATCCAACTGAAGAGAAACAGTCTCCATCCAGGCCCTTTAAATTACCCATGATGCAAAGCTACAAGATTTAGGCTCCGTCCAACTTCCTGTTGCTGCATAGGGAACGCTGAGTGTGTGTGTGTGTGTGTGTGTGTGTGTGTGTGTGTGTGTGTGTGTGTGTGTGTGTGTGTGTGTGTGTGTGTGTGTGTGTGTGTGTGTGTTATTGTATTAACATGTTGTTTTGGTTGGATGCTCTGCTTCCCGTCTCTTCTGCTGATGTGTTCTCCGGTCCCTTCACTTCCTGTCAGGCACACTGTCATTTCCCTGAGGTGGAGAGGGACTTCCTGCTGGTACAGGAAGTGGTGCGAGTCGCTCGCACTCTACGAGCTCAGTGTGGCCTGACCAGAGAAAAACCAGCCAGTAAGTAACCAGACGGACTGACTTCTGGAGAAACACCTCACTGACGACGTGGACCGACAGACGTTAGTCCACATGTGTCAAACCCAAGGCCCGGGGGCCAAATGTGGCCCTCCACATCATTTAATGTGGCCCGCGGGGCATTAAAAGGTCAGAGTATCTAATAATAAATTGTTCAAAAATGTGCTTTAACCAAAACCTACATTTCCCACAATGCAGTAGTTCAGTCCATTTTAACTCTGACTAAACGTTGTGAACAAAGTTAACGTCCTAACTTGTGTCTGATGTTATTTTTCTTTATTGATTGATAGTTTGATCCTTGATTGATGGAGTTCTGTGGGTTTAATAACCTGACAAATGAAAAGGATTTATGTTAGAACAGAGAAACAAACAAACATGTTTTTTCTGTCTAACTGTAATGTTTGGAACTAGAATAAGTCAGAAATTCACTGATTTAACATTAAGGAGTAGTTACATTTAGTTACATTACATTGAGTTACATTTAGTTACATTTATTAGTTACATTAAGGAGTAGTTACATTTAGTTACATTACATTGAGTTACATTTAGTTACATTTATTAGTTACATTAAGGAGTAGTTACATTTAGTTACATTACATTGAGTTACATTTAGTTACATTTATTAGTTACATTAAGGAGTAGTTACATTTAGTTACATTACATTGAGTTACATTTAGTTACATTTATTAGTTACATTAAGGAGTAGTTACATTTAGTTACATTACATTGAGTTACATTTAGTTACATTTATTAGTTACATTAAGGAGTAGTTACATTTAGTTACATTACATTGAGTTACATTTAGTTACATTTATTAGTTACATTAAGGAGTAGTTACATTTAGTTACATTACATTGAGTTACATTTAGTTACATTTATTAGTTACATTAAGGAGTAGTTACATTTAGTTACATTTATTAGTTACATTAAGGAGTAGTTACATTTAGTTACATTACATTGAGTTAAATTTAGTTACATTTATTAGTTACATTAAGGAGTAGTTACATTTAGTTACATTACATTGAGTTACATTTAGTTACATTTATTAGTTACATTAAGGAGTAGTTACATTTAGTTACATTACATTGAGTTACATTTATTAGTTACATTAAGGAGTAGTTACATTTAGTTACATTACATTGAGTTACATTGAGTTACATTTATTAGTTACATTAAGGAGTAGTTACATTTAGTTACATTACATTGAGTTACATTTAGTTACATTTATTAGTTACATTAAGGAGTAGTTACATTTAGTTACATTACATTGAGTTACATTTAGTTACATTTATTAGTTACATTAAGGAGTAGTTACATTTAGTTACATTATATTTAGTTACATTTAGTTATATTTATTAGTTACATTAAGGAGTAGTTACATTTAGTTACATTACATTGAGTTACATTTAGTTACATTTATTAGTTACATTAAGGAGTAGTTACATTTAGTTACATTACATTGAGTTACATTTAGTTACATTTATTAGTTACATTAAGGAGTAGTTACATTTAGTTACATTACATTGAGTTACATTTAGTTACATTTATTAGTTACATTAAGGAGTAGTTACATTTAGTTACATTACATTGAGTTACATTTAGTTACATTTATTAGTTACATTAAGGAGTAGTTACATTTAGTTACATTACATTGAGTTACATTTAGTTACATTTATTAGTTACATTAAGGAGTAGTTACATTTAGTTACATTACATTGAGTTACATTTAGTTACATTTATTAGTTACATTAAGGAGTAGTTACATTTAGTTACATTACATTGAGTTACATTTAGTTACATTTATTAGTTACATTAAGGAGTAGTTACATTTAGTTACATTACATTGAGTTACATTTAGTTACATTTATTAGTTACATTAAGGAGTAGTTACATTTAGTTACATTACATTGAGTTACATTTAGTTACATTTATTAGTTACATTAAGGAGTAGTTACATTTAGTTACATTACATTTAGTTACATTTAGTTACATTTATTAGTTACATTAAGGAGTAGTTACATTTAGTTACATTACATTGGGTTACATTGAGTTACATTTATTAGTTACATTAAGGAGTAGTTACATTTAGTTACATTACATTGAGTTACATTTAGTTACATTTATTAGTTACATTAAGGAGTAGTAACTCAATGTAAAGTAACTAAATGTAACATTTAGTTACATTTATTAGTTACATTAAGGAGTAGTTACATTTAGTTACAGTACATTGAGTTACATTGAGTTACATTTATTAGTTACATTAAGGAGTAGTTACATTTAGTTACGTTACATTGAGTTACATTGAGTTACATTTATTAGTTACATTAAGGAGTAGTTACATTTAGTTACAGTACATTGAGTTACATTTAGTTACATTTATTAGTTACATTAAGGAGTAGTTACATTTAGTTACATTACATTGAGTTACATTTAGTTACATTTATTAGTTACATTAAGGAGTAGTTACATTTAGTTACATTACATTGAGTTACATTTAGTTACATTTATTAGTTACATTAAGGAGTAGTTACATTTAGTTACATTACATTGAGTTACATTTAGTTACATTTATTAGTTACATTAAGGAGTAGTTACATTTAGTTACATTACATTGAGTTACATTTAGTTACATTTATTAGTTACATTAAGGAGTAGTTACATTTAGTTACATTACATTGAGTTACATTTAGTTACATTTATTAGTTACATTAAGGAGTAGTTACATTTAGTTACATTACATTGAGTTACATTTAGTTACATTTATTAGTTACATTAAGGAGTAGTTACATTTAGTTACATTACATTGAGTTACATTTAGTTACATTTATTAGTTACATTAAGGAGTAGTTACATTAGTTACATTACATTGAGTTACATTTAGTTACATTTATTAGTTACATTAAGGAGTAGTTACATTTAGTTACATTTATTAGTTACATTAAGGAGTAGTTACATTTAGTTACTTTACATTGAGTTACATTTAGTTACATTTATTAGTTACATTAAGGAGTAGTTACATTTAGTTACATTACATTGAGTTACATTTAGTTACATTTATTAGTTACATTAAGGAGTAGTTACATTTAGTTACATTACATTGAGTTACATTTAGTTACATTTATTAGTTACATTAAGGAGTAGTTACATTTAGTTACATTACATTGAGTTACATTTAGTTACATTTATTAGTTACATTAAGGAGTAGTTACATTTAGTTACATTACATTGAGTTACATTTAGTTACATTTATTAGTTACATTAAGGAGTAGTTACATTTAGTTACATTACATTGAGTTACATTTAGTTACATTTATTAGTTACATTAAGGAGTAGTTACATTTAGTTACATTACATTGAGTTACATTTAGTTACATTTATTAGTTACATTAAGGAGTAGTTACATTTAGTTACATTTATTAGTTACATTAAGGAGTAGTTACATTTAGTTACATTACATTGAGTTACATTTAGTTACATTTATTAGTTACATTAAGGAGTAGTTACATTTAGTTACATTACATTGAGTTACATTTAGTTACATTTATTAGTTACATTAAGGAGTAGTTACATTTAGTTACATTACATTGACATGCGTTAAACATGCGTTTGTCTGTTGTTTGACTGTTGTGTGTCTGTTGTTTGTCTGTTGTTTGTCTGTTGTGTGACTGTTGTGTGACTGTTGTGTGTCTGATGTGTCTGTTGTGTGTCTGTTGTATGTCTGTTGTGTGTCTGATGTGTCTGTTGTGTGTCTGTTGTTTGACTTGTGTGTCTGTTGTGTGTCTGTTGTTTGACTTGTGTGTCTGTTGTTTGACTGTTGTGTGTCTGTTGTGTGTCTGTTGTGTGAGTGATGTGTCTGTTGTGTGACTGTTGTGTGACTGATGTGTCTGTTGTGTGTCTGTTGTGTGACTGATGTGTCTGTTGTTTGTCTGTTGTGTGACTGTTGTGTGTCTGTTGTTTGTTGTGTGACTGTGTGACTGTTGTGTGACTGTTGTGTGTCTGATGTGTCTGTTGTGTCTGTTGTGTGACTGTTGTGTCTGTTGTGTGTCTGTTGTTTGTCTGTTGTGTGACTGTTGTGTGTCTGTTGTTTGTCTGTTGTGTGACTGATGTGTCTGTTGTGTGTCTGTTGTTTGTCTGTTGTGTGACTGTTGTGTGTCTGTTGTTTGTCTGTTGTGTGACTGTGTGACTGTGTGACTGTTGTGTGACTGTTGTGTGTCTGTTGTTTGTCTGTTGTGTGACTGTGTGACTGTTGTGTGACTGTTGTGTGTCTGATGTGTCTGTTGTTTCTGTTGTGTGTCTGTTGTTTGTCTGTTGTGTGACTGTGTGACTGTTGTGTGACTGTTGTGTGTCTGATGTGTCTGTTGTCAGTCAGTCAGTCATTATCTTAACCCGCTTAATCCACTTACGCGGGTCGCGGGGGAGCCGGTGCCTATCTCGGCAGTCTCAGGGCGTGAGGCGGGGGACACTCCGGGCACGACGCCAGTGTACCGCGGAGCCACACAGAGACAAACAACCACTCACACACACATTCACTCCTACGGTCAATTTGGGACCGGCCAATCAACCTGAAGCACATGCTTTTGGAGGGGGGAGGAAGCCGGAGAACCCAGAGGGAGCCCACGCAGACACGGGGAGAGCATGAGAACTCCGCACAGAGCGGGACTCGAACCCGGGTCCGCCGTGTTGTGAGGCGACAGCGCCTCACAACATGGGCCACCGTGCCGCCCATGTGTCTGTTGTGTGTCTGTTGTTTGTCTGTTGTGTGTCTGTTGTTTGTCTGTTGTGTGTCTGTTGTTTGACTGTCTGATGTGTCTGTTGTGTGTCTGTTGTTTGTCTGTTGTGTGTCTGTTGTTTGACTGTCTGATGTGTCTGTTGTGTGTCTGTTGTTTGTCTGTTGTGTGTCTGTTGTTTGACTGTCTGATGTGTCTGTTGTGTGTCTGTTGTTTGTCTGTTGTGTGTCTGTTGTTTGTCTGTTGTGTGTCTGTTGTTTGACTGTCTGATGTGTCTGTTGTGTGTCTGTTGTTCCAGTGTGGGCGGTGTGTTCTCCCCCAGAGGCTCAGATGCTCCTTCGCTTCCAATCAGCTGTTGGGACGCTGGGTCGTGTTTCCAGCCTGCAGGTGTTCTGTCCTCACGGAGCTGATGGCCCCGCCCACCTCACTGCACCCCCCAGTGGAAGCCCAGTGGGCGTGGTCAGCCACACCCCTCCCCCCAGTGGAAGCCTGGTGGGCGTGGTCAGCCACACCTGTCAGCTACACCTTCATGTCCAGGCATGTCCTCTGCAAATGCACCCTGCACACACACACACACACACACACACACACACACACACACACACACACACACACACACACACAGGCCCAGTAACTGTCTTAGTGATGTGAACAGAGGACCAAACACAAGCTGGGACCCCCGGGGGCCCAACAGCGTCACGTTTCTCCTGACAGAATCATCTGAATGATGAAACAGGAAGTGATGCGTCACTTTTCAAACTCAGAATCACTGACTTCACTGTGTGTTGTCTTCATGGTGGTGGCGCTGATCGTGCTCCTTCTTTCTCCCAGAATGCATCAGACGTTGATCAGCAGGTGGAGCGGCTCACGCAGCGCAGGAACAAGCTGGTCCCCAGGCTGGAGGAAGCCCTCCACACACTGAGGTCTCCTGACTTCCTGTCCAAGGCCCCCGCCCGCGTCCAGCAGCAGATGGAGAACAAGGTGAGCAGGAGGCACGTCAGGTGTGTGTGTGTGTGTGTTTGTGTGTGTGTGTGTGTGTGTGTGTGTGTGTGTGTGTGTGTGTGTGTGTGTGTGTGTGTGTGTGTGTGTGTGTGGTAAAGAACGAGATGCGGTCTCACTGACCCGCTGACTTGAGTAAATCAGATCAGGTTCTTGAACTTGAACATAACAACTTTAGCAGCTACCATCCAGTAGGACTCCAGGTAGAACATGTAGATGTGGTTCCTCTTCTGACCCCCCCTTGTGTCCCTCCTGGGTTCAGGTGTCAGCCCTGCAGCAGGAACTGAAGACCATTGAGGAGCAGCTGGAAGCCTTAGAAGTCACTCCAACAACAGAGTAACTACAGACAGCTGGACTTCCTGTTGGAGGACAGCTGGACTTCCTGTTGGAGGACCATTGCTGGATGTATTCATGAAGACTGAGCTGGAGCCCTCACACCGTCTCCAAGTCAAACAGCCGTTCTACACAGAATTCCTGTTACTGATTAATAAAAGCAGCCAAAAAATAAAGTGAATTGAACTTTTAAAGCAGCTATATTATTTTGTGATTGCAGAAATCAGCTAAAATGGGCCGGTACACAAAGGTCGTGAGGTCAGCACCCGCCCATGGGCCAGCCAATAAAAAGAGAACATTTGTATTTATAGCGATCCCTCGTTCCTCGTGGTTAATGCGTTCCAGGAACCACACTCGATTAAGGAATCTGAGATCGAGATCTGATAGACTGATAGACTGTTTAAAGCACTTTTGTGTCTCTTGGAAGTCTGAGACTCACAGAACGTAGCGCACTTCAGGATAGCGTCAGCCAATAGAATGCGTGTACGGTGTCACGTGACTGCCTACTAAAAATCAACGATGAGGTGAAGGTTTAAGCGTTTTTGCGTTAATGCACGAGGGAGCACTGTATATTTATCCAGCAAATGGAAGTCGTCACTTATACAGCAATACCATTATGACGTTCTGATTGGCTGGGCAACTGACACCACCCCCAATGGCCTCCACTCATCAGGTCAGTGAAACAGAATCACAGGTTCTGCTCTGTGGTTCTAGTGGGTGGAACAGTTCTCCATAGATCCGTGTGAGCTTTGCTGCTCTCGTGTCTGACCGTCGTCTCCCCCCAGGCGTGATTCCCACCACCCAACCCACTGTGAACGTGTTCACACAACAACCCATCAGTGACGTGTGTGATTCACATAGAACAACCCACACACTGTTCACTGCTGTGGGAACGTCCTTCAGATGAAGCGTCTGTCCGTGGAGACTGAATCTCTGGAGAACACAGGAAGCTGATGGGACCAGCAGAATGGGAAACATGTTCTGTATCACACACACACACACACACACACGGATTCACATGGGCAGTCATGTGACTCTTGAAAATATGTGCCTTCATAAGGCTTTCATATGACTCCTGACACTATGTCCCTTCATAAGGCTGTCATTGACTCCTGTCCTGACCCCATGTCCTTTCATAGGAATGTCATGTGACTCCTGACCCTATGTCCCTTCATTAGGCTTTCATGTGACTCCTCTCCTGACCCCATGTTCCTTCATAAAGCTGTCATGTAACTCCTCTCCTGACACTATGTCCCTCCATAAGGCTGTCATGTAAATCTTCTCCTGACCCTATGTCCCTTCATATAGCTGTCATGTGACTCCTGACCCTATGACCCTTCATAAGGCTGTCATGTGACTCCTGACCCTATGACCCTTCATAAGGCTGTTATGTGACTCCTCACCTGACCCTGTGTCCCTTCATAAGGCCGTCTTGTGACTCCTGACCCTATGTCCCTTCATAAGGCTGCCATGTGACTCCTGACCCTATGTCCCTTTGTAAGGCTGTCATGTAACTCCTCTCCTGACCCTATGTCTCTTCATAAGGCTGTCATGTGACTCCTAACCCTATGTCCCTTCATAAGGCTGCCATGTGACTCCTGACCCTATTTCCCTTTGTAAGGCTGTCATGTAACTCCTCTCCTGACCCTATGTCCCTTCATAAGGCTGTAATGTGACTTCTGACCCCATGTTCATTCATAAGGTTGTTATGTGACTCCTCACCTGACCCTATGTCTCTTCATAAGGCTGTCATGTGACTCCTGACCCTATGGCCCTTCATTAGGTTTTCATGTGACTCCTCTCCTGACCCCATGTTCCTTCATAAAGCTGTCATGTAACTCCTCTCCTGACCCTATGTCCCTCCATAAGGCTGTCATGTCACTCCTCTCCTGACCCTATATGTCCCTCCATAAGGCTGTCGTGTGACTCCTGACCCTATGTCCCTTCATTATGCTGTCATGTAAATCTTCTCCTGACCCTATGTCCCTTCATATAGCTGTCATGTGACTCCTGACCCTATGACCCTTCATAAGGCTGTCATGTGACTCTTGACCCTATGTCCGTTCATAAGGCTGTTATGTGACTCCTCACCTGACCCTGTGTCCGTTCATAAGGCCGTCTTGTGACTCCTGACCCTATGTCCCTTCATAAGGCTGCCATGTGACTCCTGACCCTATGTCCCTTTGTAAGGCTGTCATGTAACTCCTCTCCTGACCCTATGTCTCTTCATAAGGCTGTCATGTGACTCCTAACCCTATGTCCCTTCATAAGGCTGCCATGTGACTCCTGACCCTATGTCCCTTTGTAAGGCTGTCATGTAACTCCTGACCCTATGTCCATTCAAAAGGCTGTCATGTGACTCCTGACTCTATGTCCATTCACAAGGCTGTCATGTGACTCCTGACCCTATGTCCATTCACAAGGCTGTCATGTGACTCCTGACCCTATGTCCATTCACAAGGCTGTCATGTGACTCCTGACCCAATGTCCATTCATAAGGCTGTCATGTGACTCCTGACCCTATGTCCACTCATAAGGCTGTCATGTGACTCCTGACCCTATGTCCATTCATAAGGCTGCCATGTGACTCCTGACCCTATGTCCATTCATAAGGCTGTCATGTGACTCCTGACCCTATGTCTGTTCATAAGGCCATCATGTGAATCCTGACCCTATGTCCACTCATAAGGCTGTCATGTGACTCCTGACCCTATGTCCATTAATAAGGCTGCCATGTGACTCCTGACCCTATGTCCATTCATAAGGCCGTCATGTGACTCCTGACCCTATGTCTGTTCATAAGGCCATCATGTGAATCCTGACCCTATGTCCATTCATAAGGCTATCATGTGTCTCCTGACCCTATGTCCCCTCATAAGGCTGTCATGTGGCTCCTGACCCTATGTCCATTCATAAGGCCGTCATGTGACTCCTGACCCTATGTCCATTCATAACGCCATCATGTGACTCCTGACCCTATGTCCATTCATAAGGCTGTCATGTGACTCCTGACCCTATGTCCATTCAGAAGGCTGTCATGTGACTCCTGACCCTATGTCCATTCATAAGGCTGTGATGTGACTTCTGACCCTATGTCCATTCATAAGGCTGTTATGTGACTCCTCACCTGACCCTGTGTCCCTTCATAAGGCCGTCTTGTGACTCCTGACCCTATGTCCCTTCATAAGGCTGTCATGTGACTCCTGACCCTATGTCCCTTAGTAAGGCTGTCATGTAACTCCTCTCCTGACCCTATGTCTCTTCATAAGGCTGTCATGTGACTCCTGACCCTATGTCCCTTCATAAGGCTGCCATGTGACTCCTGACCCTATGTCCCTTTGTAAGGCTGTCATGTAACTCCTCTCCTGACCCTATGTCCCTTCATAAGGCTGTGATGTGACTTCTGACCCCATGTTCATTCATAAGGTTGTTATGTGACTCCTCACCTGACCTTATGTCTCTTCATAAGGCTGTCATGTGACTCCTGACCCTATGTCCACTCATAAGGCTGTCAGTGACTCCTGACCCTATGTCCATTCACAAGGCTGTCATGTGACTCCTGACCCTATGTCCATTCAAAAGGCTGTCATGTGACTCCTGACCCTATGTCCACTCATAAGGCTGTCATGTGACTCCTGACCCTATGTCCATTCATAAGGCTGCCATGTGACTCCTGACCCTATGTCCATTCATAAGGCCGTCATGTGACTCCTGACCCTATGTCCATTCATAAGGCCGTCATGTGAATCCT
Source organism: Antennarius maculatus (assembly GCA_013358685.1). NCBI lineage: Eukaryota > Metazoa > Chordata > Actinopteri > Lophiiformes > Antennariidae > Antennarius > Antennarius maculatus. The sequence continues at coordinate 945,575 of CM023622.1, read as the reverse complement.
GACCCTATGTCCATTCATAAGGCTATCATGTGACTCCTGACCCTATGTCCATTCATAAGGCTGTTATGTGACTCCTGACCCTATGTCCATTCATAAGGCTGTCATGTGACTCCTGACCCTATGTCCATTCATAAGGCTGTCATGTGACTCCTGACCCTATGTCCATTCATAAGGCTGCCATGTGACTCCTGACCCTATGTCCATTCATAAGGCTGTCATGTGACTCCTGACCCTATGTCCATTCATAAGGCTGTCATGTGACTCCTGACCCTATGTCCATTCATAAGGCTGTCATGTGACTCCTGACCCTATGTCCATTCATAAGGCCGTCATGTGACTCCTGACCTTATGTCCATTCACAAGGCTGTCATGTGACTCCTGACCCTATGTCCATTCATAAGGCTATATTGTGACTCCTGACCCTATGTCCATTCATAAGGCTGTCATGTGACTCTTGACCCTATGTCCCGTCATAAGGCTGTCATGTGACTCCTGACCCTATGTCCTTTCATAAGGCTGTCATGTGACTCCTGACCCTATGTCCATTCAGAAGGCTGTCAGGTGACTCCTGACCCTATGTCCATTCATAAGGCTGCCATGTGACTCCTGACCCTATGTCCATTCATAAGGCCGTCATGTGACTCCTGACCCTATGTCCATTCATAAGGCTGCCATGTGACTCCTGACCCTATGTCCCTTTGTAAGGCTGTCATGTGACTCCTCACCTGACCCTATGTCTCTTCATAAGGCTGTCATGTGACTCCTGACCCTTTGGCCCTTCATTAGGCTGTCATGTGACTCCTGACCCTATGTTTATTCATAAGGCTGTCATGTGACTCCTGACCCTATGTCCATTCATGAGGCCGTCTTGTGCCTCCTGACCCTATGTCCAATCATAAGGCTGTCATGTGACTCCTGACCCTATGTCCATTCATAAGGCTGTCATGTGACTCCTGACCCTATGTCCCCTCATAAGGCTGTCATGTGACTCCTGACCCTATGTCCATTCATAAGGCTGTCATGTGACTCCTGACCGTATGTCCATTCATAAGGCCGTCTTGTGCCTCCTGACCCTATGTCCCCTCATAAGGCTGCCATGTGACTCCTGACCCTATGTCCCTTTGTAAGGCTGTCATGTAACTCCTCTCCTGACCCTATGTCTCTTCATAAGACTGTCATGTGACTCCTGACCTTATGTCCCTTCATAAGGCTGTCATGTGACTTCTGACCCCATGTTCATTCATAAGGTAATTATGTGACTCCTGACCTTATGTCCATTCACAAGGCTGTCATGTGACTCCTGACCCTATGTCCATTCATAAGGCTGTCATGTGACTCCTGACCCGATGTCCATTCATAAGGCCGTCTTGTGCCTCCTGACCCTATGTCCCCTCATAAGGCTGTCATGTGACTCCTGACCCTATGTCCATTCATAAGGCTGTTATGTGACTCCTGACCCTATGTCCATTCATAAGGCTGCCATGTGACTCCTGACCCTATGTCCCTTTGTTAGGCTGTCATGTAACTCCTCTCCTGACCCTATGTCCATTCATAAGGCTGTCATGTGACTCCTGACCCTATGTCCATTCATAAGGCCGTCTTGTGCCTCCTGACCCTATGTCCCCTCATAAGGCTGTCATGTGACTCTTGACCCTATGTCCAATCATAAGGCTGTCATGTGACTCCTGACCCTATGTCCATTCATAAGGCTGTCATGTGACTCCTGACCCTATGTCCATTCATAAGGCTGCCATGTGACTCCTGACCCTATGTCCCTTTGTTAGGCTGTCATGTAACTCCTCTCCTGACCCTATGTCCATTCATAAGGCTGTCATGTGACTCCTGACCCTATGTCCATTCATAAGGCCGTCTTGTGCCTCCTGACCCTATGTCCCCTCATAAGGCTGTCATGTGACTCTTGACCCTATGTCCAATCATAAGGCTGTCATGTGACTCCTGACCCTATGTCCAATCATAAGGCTGTCATGTGACTCCTGACCCTATGTCCATTCATAAGGCTGTCATGTGACTCCTGACCCTATGTCCCTTCATAAGGCTGTCATGTGACTCCTGAGGACGGTTATTTAACTCAGTGAACTTTTATTCTGATCTCTGGCAGAAACACTCAGCATGAATCTGGATTAGCATGACTGACATTTTCAACCAAATCATCAATCGATCGATTCTTGTCCACTGCGCCAGAACCATCAGTCCGGTCTGCGTCAGCGGATGTGACCCACCGGCCCGGAAGTGAAGTGTGACGTAGTTCCCGTGAAATGCCGTCACCAGCGGACAGCACACGGCCAGCGGGGATCGGAGCGGCTGGAGCACCGCGCTCTAACGCGACATGTCAGCGCTGCTAGCGTCAGCGGCGGGGGGCTGGACACGTCACGCCCGTGGATCCACGGAGCCCACGGGGGGGCGGTGAGCCGCAGGCCAAGCCTCCTCACGGGGATGTGCTGCGAGTTTACCCCCGGTCTGCGAAGGAGACACGGCAGCGGCCGGCTAGCAGGCTAACGGGAGCTAGCAGGCTAACAGGAGGCTAGCCGGGTGTAGCTTCATGTGAGCCGCCTCCCCACCTGGAAACGAGCCGCCGCGGTGTGGGGGTGAGCGGGCTGGACGCAGCGGCTCCAGCGGGACGGACGCCAGAGGCTCGTCCCGGCTGTTAGCCGGCTAGCTAGCAGCACACCGCCGGTAGCCGGACTGTGAGTCCCTCAGCCCGGATCACCCGCAGGCTGGTGTGAGCGGAGGAACCATCTGCAGGGGCTCCGTGGAGGGTTTGCCCCCCCCAGGACCTGTGGAGGGTTTGCCCCCCCCAGGACCTGGCTGTGTGTGGATCCAGGTCGTGTGTGTTGAGACAACTCTTCCGTGGGAGGAGCGGCTGTCCAGAGTCATGTGACCTTTATCTGACGGGACAACATGTGATCAGCAGTCAGCTCCACGGCGCGTGACGGAGGGACAGGGACCTGCGGGGCAGGGGACACACCGGTTTTTACGCCAGTCCACTGGGGACAGAACCCATGACCTGAGACGGACCGGAGGGTCGATGTGGAGCTGATCTGGTTCAGGTGAGGCTCAGTCACACCTGGTGTCCCACTGAGGCTCAGTCACACCTGGTGTCCCTCTGAGGGTTCAGTCTGTTGTGTCTGCTTCAGTTAAAGTCCTTCTGATCCGTCTGACAGGACTCAGACATGTTTTCACCTTTTTAGTCTCTGATCGTTGTCGAAATCCTCCCAGTGTTCAGGTGTGAAGCTGAGTGTTCTGTGGGGAGCAGTGTGTTGGATTGCTCATCTCAATCCCAGTTAAACCTGTTGTTAATCTGCAGACGTGGTTCTGGGTGGAGATACAGAGCTAATGTTTTACCCACCACAAAGAGGAACCGCAGCAGAACCTTCACTAATCCAGGTCCCAAACATCTTAAAGGATTAGCTTTCTATATTTGTCAGGACTAATTGGTTCTGTGGAGCCTTTGGAGAACCAGTGGAAACCTCTTCACCCGTTAACAGCAGAAACCTGGATGATTTCCTTCTGTCTGTCTGAAGGTCACTGAGTTTCAGGTCAGCGTTTGTTCTGTTTGTTCTGTGGCAGCTGGACTTTGACTGTACAGACAACTGGTGTGTGTGTGTGTGTGTGTGTGTGTGTGTGTGTGTGTGTGTGTGTGTGTGTGTGTGTGTGAATGTTCTCCAGTGGAACGTGGAGAACACAGTGAGAAACGGCTCTCTTCTGGGGTCGCTGATGCTCATCAGCAGTCCTGATTTCCGCGGTTTCATCTCGAAATTCTAACAAATTTCTCATTTTCATTGGGGATATCCGCTGCGTTCAATAAAACCCACTTCCACTGTGTTGAGCAACACCAGAGAAGGTGGTGGAGTCAGCAGGAACTGAGAACAATAAACCTGAGGGGGGGGTCAAACGTGTGACAGGATGAACCCAAAAGGAGTTCCTGATCACATGTATGTAGGATCGTCTCCTGGGGTCTAACACCCATCTGTCAGTATTCAGTCGGTACAGCAGAACAATCCACAACCACAGCACCACGCTGTCCCACTGTTACCAGTACAGACGTTTAAATGAGCCAAAGAGGAAATGAAAAGAGAAGTTTAATGTTGATACAGGGAGTCCCAAACGCTGGGCAGGCTTTAAACAACTGCAAACCAAGTGTTTATTGTAATTCTATCGTTTTAAATGTAAACTTTATAATCGTCATTTTACTGTTTTTTTCTAACTGACGTCGGTTCTGGTCCACACACTGCTGACGATACAAAGGAAGATGTTCTTGGACTTCACTGAAACCTTTCTGGGACTCTTCCTCCCGTGTGGGGCTTCCTGGTGTCTGTGGTCTTCCTAGTGTCTGTGGTCTTCCACAGAACACCTGTCTGTGGTGTGTCTGTGGTGTTCCTGGTGTCTGGTGTTTCCTACGTGTTTCCAGTAACTCAGATGTTTTTCTGTCGCTTTATTTTCAGGATGGTGGCTGAAGGATAACGTCAGAGTCGCACTCCCTACATCCAGTCTGAGCCCACTGTCCCATTATTCTACTTTCATCAACACTTCACCCCCCCATTGTTGACTCTCTGGAAGTTCTCAGTCATCACTGATCTCCATGAGACTGCATGGATTTCACAGTAAGAACATCTGGATTGATTTTTATTGGAATATCTTCCTCCTGACTGGATGCCTTCAGTGTTAAATGATGACTATGTGAAGGGAGTCTGAAGACCTGCCCGTCTGCTGCGGTGTGTTGGTTTGACTCCGTTCTTGCATCCTTTTCCATAACTCCTGACTTTACCAAGAGTCCTTGGGCCATGGTTCGCAAGAAGGGCTCTCTGATACTCTGTGGTGCTGTCCTGTTCATTGCCTGGAATGCTTTACTCCTGCTTTACCTTTGGGGTCGACCTCCAATTGGGCGTCTTGGAGAAGGTGGTGGAGCTGAACCGGGAGGAAAGGAGGAGTGGGGCGTGGCCAGAGGGAAAGGAGGCGGTGCTAATTTGGCCGGGGAGGTGATCCGTCTTGCAGAGGAAGTTGAAAATCAGCTGGAGGTGCAGAAGAACCTCCTGAAGCAGATTGAGAATCATAGGGCGGCGTGGGCTCGGCAGAAGGACGTTGGGAAGAGAGAAACCGCTGACACCAAAGAAGTCCAGGAAAAGATTGTCCCCCAGTCACCAGAGCCCCCCCTGCCCCTGAAAAGCGGTGTGGATCACACCCAGAGGCCTGTGGACACAGTAGCCCCAGAGGCGGAGCAGGAACACCACCAGGCCACCGAGCTGAAGCAGGACCTGGTGGTGACGACGGCCTCCAGCCCAGAGGCGGTGATCCCCATCCTGGTGATCGCTTGTGACAGAGTGACAGTGAAGCGCAGCCTGGACAGACTCATCCAGTACCGCTCCTCCCCAGAACTCAACCCCATCATTGTCAGTCAGGACTGTGGTCATGTGGAAACGGCTCGTGTGATTGGCTCATATGGAAATCAGCTGACACACATAAAGCAGCCCGAGCTGTCAGACATCAGAGTCCGACCAGAGCACAGGAAGTTCCAAGGCTACTACAAGATAGCTCGACATTACCGCTGGGCCCTGGACCAGGTGTTCCACACCTTCTCACATTCCTCTGTGGTCATCGTGGAGGACGACCTGGAGGTGAGCAGAACCGTTACTGATGATCAGTAGTTTGGCATCAACAAGGGTGATCTACAAAAATTACATGGAACAATAGGTGACTGTCACTATCATGGGAAATTGGGACGCAAAAGCAATTTCTATATTTCAATATACAGTAGTACCTTGAGATACGAGCTGCTTGGCATACGAGTTATTTCAGATGCGGTTTGAGATATGAATTATTTGAGAGGCGATTTATTTGATATACGAGTTATTTGAGACACGAGTCGTCGCTCTTTCCTTATTTTTGTTTGACATAAACAAAAATCCAAGATACGAGCAAAGACGTAGTTCGTGTATCTAGTGACTTTTGTGTTTCTTTTCATTCTTTATCGTTGTTTACATAACTTATATCTAATTAATTATACACAGAAAAAGTGTATTGGTTGATAAAAATCTGTTTTTTTTCATAATTTAGGATGTTTGGGGCTTTTTTACAGGGTGAAATGGATTAAAGTGATTTTAGTTATTTTAAATGTGGAAATGTTTGTTCAGTCATGGAGCAGATTAAACTCGTATCTCAAAGTACTCCTGTACTGAAATTGCACTGGCAGAATCGTGAGAGATTGTTGTATTATTGGCAATTCTACGTAACATAGTAGAGAGTAGAGTAGAACTTTATTGATCCCTTAAGGAGGTTCCGTCAGGGAAAATTAACTTCTCCGTAGGACTACACACAGCACAGTGAGTACACAAAAACACAGAAAAGGCACACAGAAAGCACCAGCACATAGAAAGTAGTACAACACCAAATAGAAAGAGTAATAAATAACCCATCAAGAATGTACAAATAGAAAATCATGAATAGGCATAGGAATAAAAAGGCATAAATAAACAGTCCTAGTTAGGCATGGGTCAGCATTTACGTCCAGACACTGCTTTTTAGTGTTTGACTCCTTTTATCATGGTTTTTTTTTTACTATTTATGATTCATGATTTTTTGGTTGTGTTTTTTTTCCAATCAGAGGCTGTAGTCCTACATGTAGTCCTACCCTGTACCTCCCTGTCCCCCAACCTTTATATCACCATGTGATGATGGTAGAGGACTGCTGACTAAGACTCTCCTTCTTGGCTGTGTTCTTCCTGTAGGTGGCGCCGGACTTCTTTGAGTACTTCCGGGCGCTGTACCCCATCCTGCGCTCCGACCCCAGCCTGTGGTGTGTGTCTGCCTGGAACGATAACGGCAGAGACGCCCTGGTGGATCCTTCGGGATCGGGGCTCCTCTACAGGACGGACTTCTTCCCTGGGCTGGGTTGGATGCTGCTGAAGGAAATATGGGATGAACTGGAACCCAAATGGCCCTCTGCATTCTGGGACGACTGGATGCGTCAACCGGAGCAACGCAAGGAACGTTCCTGCATTCGACCGGAAATCTCACGAACCATCACGTTTGGCCGTAAAGGCGTCAGTCTGGGTCAGTTCTTCGACCAGTACCTCCGCTACATTAAGCTCAACACGGAGTTTGTGCCTTTTACCAAACACGACCTATCATATCTGCTGAAGGAGAAGTACGATGAAAAGTTTGTCAGAGAGATTTACAGCGCTCCTCTGGTGAAGATGGAAGACCTACAGGGGGGTGGCCTGACAGGCCCTGGACCGTACCGGGTCCAGTATTCCAGTCGGGACAGCTTTAAAGTTTTTGCTCGGAATCTGGGGGTGATGGATGATCTGAAGTCAGGGGTCCCTAGAACGGGGTACAGGGGCACAGTCAGCTTCCTGTACAAGGGTCGGAGGGTGTTCCTGGCCCCACCAGAGGGCTGGACACAGTACGACGTCAGCTGGAGCTGAGCGACGCTATGGGGGAGGGGTGGGGGGGGGGTGCTCGCTCACCTCAGACCAAAGAACACCAGCGGGGGGGGCTGATGGGTTAGAGCAGTGGAGCTGGTCAGGGGTTTGCTGGTCAGGAAACTCATTCAGTGGTGAACCAGGGTCTGCTCACCAGGGAACCAACCAGCTCTACCATCTCTGGGTGGGGGGTCCTGGAGCCACGCTGTTATGGCTACAAGCTAAGCTGCTCCAGCTGGTTAATTGGTAGGGTTACCTTGATGCTATCCCATCATGCATCTGTATTCAAATAAATCCAGCCTAACAGCTTTACGGAGGTGAGCTGGTCCCAGTTTAATGTCGTTACAGTCTTAGAATGTTTCATGTGTTTGTGGGGGGTGTTGGGTTCAGTGTAGATTAAAGACGCAGAAACAGTGGGGGGGGGGGTTCATTAAGAAAAATAATCTAAATAATTCTCTTATATATTAAAATCCCATATTTAAGTACAGATGCTGATGATTTCAGGCTAAAATCACAAGTATTATTGCTAAAACTGACCTCTTAGAATTTATTAAATGATCTCCTGTTGGTCCAACGCTGAAACCACCCAAACAGACAAACTGAAGCCGTGCTGGTATTTAGAAATGAATCCTGGAGGCTCATCGCCCCTTTACCCTGGTGACGTAATAATTGCTCTAAAATAGTTTTACCTTTCATCTGTCGTAGGAAATGAATCCTCCTGTGTCGTATCTAAAACACACAGATCAGTCACACTGACCTCCTGACATCCTTCAGGAGAAGAAGCTGGACTCTTTAAGTTGTTTCTAGTTGACCAACTCAAAGAACTTTCTAAAGGCAGCCAGCACCACCAGTACCTCCAGCGTGTTTTAGTGTTGGACTTCTGAACATCCAAACCTCCACAGACAGAACACCAGGCCCCCCGTTCACTGGTGTGTTTCCTGTTGATCTGAACCATCTCAGTCAGTGGCTTCATGAGTAGATGAAACGTGTGCTGAAGACTAGAGCTCCTTCTTGGGAATGCAACCATAGAACCGCTGGTTCTACCTTAAACGTCTAGAACCGCTGGTTCTACCTTAAACATCTAGAACCGCTGGTTCTACCTCAAACATCTAGAACCGCTGGTTCTACCTTAAACATCTAGAACCGCTGGTTCTACCTCAAACGTCTAGAACCGCTGGTTCTACCTTAAACATCTAGAACCGCTGGTTCTACCTCAAACATCTAGAACCGCTGGTTCTACCTCAAACGTCTAGAACCGCTGGTTCTACCTTAAACATCTAGAACCGCTGGTTCTACCTCAAACGTCTAGAACCGCTGGTTCTACCTCAAACGTCTAGAACTGCTGGTACTGGGAGACAGAGAAGGAAGCCAACCCCACCAACGCTGGTGGGGTTGGACCAGAGCTGACTGGTTATGGGGTCACATTCTAATTAGCCTCTTTGTGTTAACGGTTCCCACTGAATGAGTGTCGCGGCCCCCCTGCCCCCAGCGGTCATCACTTCCTGCCCCACCCTTTGCACTGTGAAACAAAGCTGCCCTGCAGAAGCTGAGGTCTTCATGTGAGTTAATGTTCCTGAGGAGCCCAGCTGACGACACCCTGGGTGAGATGGTCATGTGATTGTGGTTTTCATTTAATGACAAATGAGTTCTGAGCCTCCTGCTTCCAGAGGGGGCATCAGATTCACTTCCTCCTCCCGCCTGCCCCCCCATGTGACTGACTGTTAACTGGGACAATGAGAGCGTGGCTGTTTTAAAATGATGTAACGACTAAATGTGAGATTTATCGAGTTCTCGAGCTGCAGTGAGGTTCCACATGTCTGCCCCGATGACATCATTGATGACATCATCAGGGACACCCCTGATGTTGGATCCCATCGGCTCTGTTTCCACATGAATGTAAACATAAATCTGTATAAACTGTTTGATAGAAGGCTGAAGCAGAACAGAGTGGGGGTGGACGTGCACCCCCCCAGAGGACTAACCACGCTGTAACCGCTGTGCTGTCCTTTCACAAGCAAACAAACTAATGTCTTTCATTTAGTAGTGGATTTATGACGAGGCAGGAATGATTTGGAATTTGCCAAATTCTCATTTGTGTTGAGATGATCTGTAGCGTCAGAGTAGTGGACCCACTGGTTCTGGTTCTGGTTCTGGACTGGGTGGAAGCAGGCAGTCTGTTCCAGGCTCCTGCTGGTTGGAGCCCAATATGATTTACATTCCAGCGTCCACGTGGAGACGAGGCTCTGTGGTCGCCTTCACAGCAGCGGGCAACACACAGCGCCCCCTGGAGGTGAGCCCTCTACCAGTACCAGGTGTGAACGAGGCCCCTGGGGGTCCTGATGATCACCCTGAACGTATGACCTGGGTCTGATGGATTTTCAGTCTTCTGCTGGGACTGTGGGGGGAGAACTGATATCACTGTACTGTAATTACCTGGGGAGACTCCCGTCTGGAGGGTGTTGTGTCAAACCACTGCCTGATGTCTTTATAACTTTAATACAGTATAAATAAAATCAACTATTTTGATATCTGTCTACACGCTGAGTGGTCACTGTTTCACGAGGGTCACATCGGTGTGAGCAGCGTTAGGGTCGGGGTTAGATTAGCAGGATGAAATAACACTAAAATTTAATGAGGCCAAAAGATTTGAGTCGTTCAGAAGAAACAAGCAGTCATTCAAGTATCTCAGGTTCTAGAGAATGTTCCACAGCAAGTCTGGAGGTTCTGTTGGGTTTCTCTGTTGGAGCGCTTTGAAATGTCAGGTGATGTGATGAAGCGCTTTATAAATAAAGGTTGATTGATGGATGTATTTAAAGTCCTCCAGGTTCTCTAGTTCTGTCATTAACAAACATTCAGTTGACCTTCTGACCTCCATCCTGTGCTCTCCAGACGTTCCTCCACTGCTGAGCACAAGTACACTTTTATTGCTGCTCACTTTTCATCGTGTAAATCAATCCATGCACGATTAAAGCTGGTGTTCCTGAAGGCATTATGACGTCATAGCCGCAAACCCCTGGTGTCAAATGAAGGAACACTACCAGAGGCGTCCAGCAGGTGGCAGTGGTGTGTTTCCATGGAGACCAGCTGCCGTTAAATCCCCAGAAGAAGAAGCGGAGGCCCTCAGGGGTCCGTGGACGTGCCGGTAGTTTGTTACCGGATAACGTTTGTGTCTGGATTCCGTTCCTGGACGTTTGACCGCGATAAGCAGGTGAGTGACTGGATCCTGACCGGAAACGAGGCTCCGGTGTTCCGGTTGGTTCATCCGGGTTCAAACAGACGCGCGTGACGGTAGAAAAACACCGGAAACAGATCAATGTCCGAAACACGTGAAACAGAGAGACCTCCGGAGTCCTCTTCTTCTGCGGTTTTTACCAAATGTCTGATGAATTCACTAAAAACACTGTGTGTGTGTGTGTGTATGTGTGTGTGTGTCTCTCTCTCTCTGTGTGTGTGTGTGTTTCTTTGTGTGTGTGTGTGTGTGTGTGTGTGTGTGTATGTGTGTGTGTCTCTCTCTCTCTGTGTGTGTGTGTGTGTGTTTCTTTGTGTGTGTGTGTGTGTGTGTGTATATGTGTGTGTGTCTCTCTGTGTGTGTGTGTGTGTGTGTGTGTATGTGTGTGTGTGTCTCTGTGTGTGTGTGTGTGTGTGTGTGTGTGTGTGTGTGTATGTGTGTGTGTCTCTCTCTCTGTGTGTGTGTGTATGTGTGTGTGTGTGTGTGTGTGTGTGTGTGTGTATATATATATGTGTGTGTGTGTGTGTGTAGATGTCCTGCTCTGGTTTGAACCCACACTTCTGTCCAGAATGTGGGAACGTTCTTCCTCTTCCAGGAGCCCAGGAGACGGTGAGCTGCCCCCGCTGCTGCTGCAGCATCCCAGTGGCAGGTACACACACACACACACACACACACACACACACACTTGTTCAGCTTCTAGAAGCTTCTGAAGTGTCAGGAGGAGCTTCAGTAGACGTTTCTCCTGATGCTCCAGAAGCTCCTGGGGAGTCATTAGAGGTTCAGGGTGGAAGCAGCTCCCACCCCAATAGAAAAGTAAAGGAGTGTAGGTCTGGTTCCTGGAGCACTGGACCTGGACCTTCAGGTCTCACCTCCACAGTCCACCAACTGAGGTGTTGGTGGACTGTGGAGGTGAGACCTGAAGGTCCTGCCACCTGCTCCTGAGGCGTCTCCATTGGAAACCAGACTGGCTCTGAGTTTGTCGTCTCCTGATTCCCACTGAGGGTCCAGAGGACCAGGAAGGATCTGCCTCCCAACACAAACTGGTTTCACTGGTTCCACAAGTTCTATTATGGGGAAAAATCTTTGGCAGCATTTTGCTGAATTCTGTACTGGATCTCCTTAAATATCAACCCCCCCCCAGACAGTCTGAACCTGGACCAACCCCCCCAGACAGTCTGAACCTGGACCAACACCCCAGACAGTCTGAACCTGGACGAACCCCCGCCCCCCCCAGACAGTCTGAACCTGGACAAACCCCCCCAGACAAAGTCCTGATGTGTGGTTTAAACGATCCGTACGCACCAGCCAGCCTCTGGGGAGTGACTGGTTCCAACGGTGGGGGTAAAGCCTCTGGGTGGGGGTAAAGCCTCTGGGTGGGGCTAAAGCCTCTGGGTGGGGCTAAAGCCTCTGGGTGGGGGTAATTTCTGTGGGGTAAAACGGGTTGTATTCATTCACCAGTAACTATTTCCTGTCCAGAGTTCTCGGGCCAGGAGATCCACTCGTCAGTGGTTCTGAACCCGGCTGAGGGGCCCTCGGGGGCCCTGGGGGAGGAGGACTCTGAGCTGAAGGGGCCAGTGGTGAGGACACACTGTCCACTCGTCCTGGGGGTGTCGCTGCTCTGCGGGGGTTGATGGTGTTTGTGCTTCAGATCGACAGGCGCTGCTCCCGGTGCCACCAGGAGGGGATGGTGTACCACACCCGACAGATGAGGTCTGCTGATGAAGGACAGACCGTCTTCTTCACCTGCATCCACTGCAGGTACTGATGGAGAACCTGATGGAGAACCTTGGGGATTATGTACAGCTATGGGGATTATTAAAGGATTAATTTCTTCATTCACTAAGTGATTGATTGATTGCAGATATCAGGAGAAGGAGGACTCCTAGAGGACACCTGACTCACCTGCTCTCCACTCATCTGGAGCTGAACTCTGGATTCTGGTACCAGATGGATGGACTTCACTGGTACTGGAGTCACTGGTCTAAAGGACTGGTCTAAAGGACTGTTTCTGAGTCACCATAAACTGAAGGTCTGTTTGTGACGTTTCAGCCCTTCGTATCTCTTAAGTTTCCTGTTTCAGTGGAAGCTGCTTCAGCGTTGATGGTTTGTAGTGATGAAGGTGTGTTAGAGTTTAAGATGCAGGTTCCACCGTTCACCATCAGAGTTCTCCTGCTGGACCCACAGACAGTGTTTTTTATTTTATACACTTATCATCACTGGAGGAACGTTCAGAAGGCAAAGCGTTGATGTGTTGAATCGGGTCTGAAGGTTTAATAAAATAATCCTCGTTCTGCCTGTTGGTCTCTGGATGACGCTCACACACACAGACGTGCCTTCAGGAGGACTAGGTTCTATAGGAGAACCCTGTGACGTCACATTAATGCTATATATTAGATCAACTGACATCAGAACTGAGCGTGTGTTGATGGACGGAGGGTTTTTGTCACGGGTTGTGTTTAAATAAAGTTTATTTAAAAAAAAACCCCAGACGGAAGCGAGGGACCGGAGCAGCCATCTTCGTGAGGTCGGACTCTCCGGTAAACGGTAACGTTTGATGATTAACGGCAATTATCGTCCGTTAGAGTCTCATAAACGTGTGGAGAGACGTGACGTCACCTGACGTCACAGCCTCTCTCCAGCGGGTTAGCTGGTGGCTAGCTAGTTAGCATGGGGCTCGAAGCTACCGCGGCTAAACGGACCTGTTGTGAGCGCGTAGGGTCACGTGACCGTTTAACAAACAACGTCCAACAGGATGATTGTCACGAGTGTGTGTGTGTGTGTGTGTGTGTGTGTGTGTGTGTGTGTGTGTGTGTGTGTGTGTGTGTGTGTGTGTGTGTGTGTGTGTGTGTGTGTGTGTGGGGACACACATTAACGTAGACCACAGATGCTCCACTAGTGGAAATGGTCCACGATCACTTCCGGGTTCTGAAGGGGGGGAGGGGGGGCACACAGTATTTTCATTTCAGAGTAATAATAATATTACTGTAATACAGAGTAATGTAATAATAACATTACTGTAATACAGAGTAATGTAATAGTGATATTACTGTAATACAGAGTAATGTAATAATGATATTACTGTAGTACAGAGTAATGTAATAATAACATTACTGTAATACAGAGTAATGTAATAGTGATATTACTGTAATACAGAGTAATGTAATAATGATATTACTGTAGTACAGAGTAATGTAATAGCGATATTACTGTAATACAGAGTAATGTAATAATAACATTACTGTAATACAGAGTAATGTAATAGTGATATTACTGTAATACAGAGTAATGTAATAATATTACTGTAATACAGAGTAATGTAATAGTGATATTACTGTAATACAGAGTAATGTAATAATATTACTGTAATACAGAGTAATGTAATAGTGATATTACTGTAATACAGAGTAATGTAATAATATTACTGTAATACAGAGTAATTTAATATTTATATTACTGTAATACAGAGTAATGTAATAATATTACTGTAATACAGAGTGATGTAATAGTGATATTACTGTAATACAGAGTAATGTAATAATAACATTACTGTAATACAGAGTAATGTAATAATGATATTACTGTAATACAGAGTAATGTAATATTACTGTAATACAGAGTAATGTAATAATGATATTACTGTAATACAGAGTAATGTAATAATAACATTACTGTAATACAGAGTAATGTAATAATATTACTGTAATACAGAGTAATGTAATAGTGATATTACTGTAATACAGAGTAATGTAATAATGATATTACTGTAATACAGAGTAATGTAATATTACTGTAATACAGAGTAATGTAATAATGATATTACTGTAATACAGAGTAATGTAATAATAACATTACTGTAATACAGAGTAATGTAATAATATTACTGTAATACAGAGTAATGTAATAGTGATATTACTGTAATACAGAGTAATGTAATAATATTACTGTAATACAGAGTAATGTAATAATAACATTACTGTAATACAGAGTAATGTAATAATGATATTACTGTAATACAGAGTAATGTAATAGTTATATTACTGTAATACAGAGTAATGTAATAATATTACTGTAATACAGAGTAATGTAATAGTGATATTACTGTAATACAGAGTAATGTAATAGTGATATTACTGTAATACAGAGTAATGTAATAATAATATTACTGTAATACAGAGTAATGTAATAATAATATTACTGTAATACAGAGTAATGTAATAGTGATATTACTGTAATACAGAGTAATGTAATAATATTACTGTAATACAGAGTAATGTAATAGTGATATTACTGTAATACAGAGTAATGTAATAATAATATTACTGTAATACAGAGTAATGTAATAATGATATTACTGTAATACAGAGTAATGTAATAGTGATATTACTGTAATACAGAGTAATGTAATAATATTACTGTAATACAGAGTAATATAATAATGATATTACTTTAATACAGAGTAATGTAATAATGATATTACTGTAATACAGAGTAATGTAATAATGATATTACTTTAATACAGAGTAATGTAATATTACTGTAATACAGAGTAATGTAATAATGATATTACTGTAATACAGAGTAATGTAATATTACTGTAATACAGAGCAATGTAATAATGATATTACTGTAGTACAGAGTAATGTAATAATGATATTACTGTAATGGAGTAATGTAATAATGATATTACTGTAACAGAGTAACATAATAATAATATTACTGTAATACAGAGTAATGTAAAAATGATATTACTGTAATACAGAGTTACGTAATAATAATATTACCGTAATAGAGTAATGTAATAATATTACTGTAATACAGAGTAATGTAATAATGATATTACTGTAATACAGAGTAATGTAATAATGATATTACTGTAATACAGAGTAATGTAATAATAACATTACTGTAATACAGAGTAATGTAATAGTGATATTACTGTAATACAGAGTAATGTAATAATATTACTGTAATACAGAGTAATGTAATAATAACATTACTGTAATACAGAGTAATGTAATAATGATATTACTGTAATACAGAGTAATGTAATAGTGATATTACTGTAATACAGAGTAATGTAATAATATTACTGTAATACAGAGTAATGTAATAATAATATTACTGTAATACAGAGTAATGTAATAATAATATTACTGTAATACAGAGTAATGTAATAATGATATTACTGTAATACAGAGTAATGTGATAGTGATATTACTGTAATACAGAGTAATGTAATAATATTACTGTAATACAGAGTAATGTAATAGTGATATTACTGTAATACAGAGTAATGTAATAGTGATATTACTGTAATACAGAGTAATGTAATAATGATATTACTGTAATACAGAGTAATGTAATAATATTACTGTAATACAGAGTAATATAATAATGATATTACGTTAATACAGAGTAATGTCATAGTGATATTACTGTAATACAGAGTAATGTAATATTACTGTAATACAGAGTAATGTAATAATGATATTACTGTAATACAGAGTAATGTAATAGTGATATTACTGTAATACAGAGTAATGTAATATTACTGTAATACAGAGCAATGTAATAATGATATTACTGTAGTACAGAGTAATGTAATAATGATATTACTGTAATGGAGTAATGTAATAATGATATTACTGTAACAGAGTAACATAATAATAATATTACTGTAATACAGAGTAATGTAAAAATGATATTACTGTAATACAGAGTTACGTAATAATAATATTACCGTAATAGAGTAATGTAATAATATTACTGTAATACAGAGTAATGTAAAAATGATATTACTGTAGTACAGAGTTACGTAATAATAATATTACCGTAATAGAGTAATGTAATAATATTACTGTAATACAGAGTAATGTAATAATGATATTACTGTAATAGAGTAATGTAATAATGATATTACTGTAATACAGAGTAATGTAATAATGATATTACTGTAACAGAGTAATGTAATAATGATATCACTGTAATACAGAGTAATGTAATAATATTACTGTAGTACAGAGTAATGTAATAATGATATTACTGGAATACAGAGTAATGTAATAATATTACTGTAGTACAGAGTAATGTAATAATGATATTACTGGAATACAGAGTAATGTAATAATATTACTGTAGTACAGAGTAATGTAGTAATATAACTAACAGAGTAATGTAATAGAGTAATAGAGTAATGTAATAATGATATTACTGTAGTACAGAGTAACGTAATAATAATATTACTGTAATAGAGTAATGTAATAATATTACTGTAGTACAGAGTAATGTAATAATATTACTGTAATACAGAGTAATGTAATAATGATATTACTGTAGTACAGAGTAATGTAATATTGATATTACTGTAGTACAGAGTAATGTAATAATATTACTGTAGTACAGAGTAATGTAATAATGATATTACTGTAGTACAGAGTAATGTAATAATATTACTGTAGTACAGAGTAATGTAATATTGATATTACTGTGACAGAGTAATGTAATAATGATATTACTGTAGTACAGAGTAATGTAATAATGATATTACATTACTAATGACAGTTCCTCATGTACTTGTAACCATGACATTAACTACTCTTAGTAAAAGACAGTTTGTCAGTTCTTCCTCACTCTGTCACTGTTCCATGTTCATGTGATTAAGAAGAACAATAAATCAAGATGGTTTCTTTGTTCTTCCTCGTTCCTGCTGCCAGATGCCCAGACATTGTTCAGCAGGAGGCTGCAGGTCTAGAGACAATCGAGACACTCGGAACGCTGGACTAACCTTCCACAAGTGAGACACGTTGAGTGTGTGTGTGTGTGTGTGTGTGTGTGTGTGTGTTATGCTGTGGTATGGTATGGTATGGTATGCCATACATTTATATATAATCAGTGAGCCCTCGTTCCTCGCGGTTAATGTGTTCAGGAACCACACATGATTAACAAATTCCGCGATATAGCGACAAACTATTTATCTAATTATTTACAGTAATTTAAACGTTTCTGAACCCCCCCATACTGATATTAAACCCCCTTCTATCTGTATTACCTCTAAAACACTCTGACAGACTGTTTTAAGCACTTTGGTGTCTCACGGAAGTCTGAGACTCACAGAACGTAGCGCACTTCAGGAGGCCGTCAGCCAATAGAATGTGTGTACAGTATCACATGACTACCTGCTAAAAATCCACAATGAGGTGAAGTCATGAGCGTTGACGCGCAAATGCGCGAGGGTACACTGTATACACACACATATACATAATTATGTATATATTAGTCTGATATTATTGTTTTATCGTGGAATTTCCACGGGTATATATATACACATATATATAGTATATACATTTTTATATATATTGTGTGTATATTAATCTCTTGCATATTCGTGCTTCAAGATGCACGGCTTCACTACATTTCGGATTTTTAGTTGGTAGTCACGTGATACCGTACTCACATTCTATTGGCTGACGGCATCCAGAAGTGTGCTACGTTCAGAGACTCACGAACGCAGCACACTTCTGTGTATTAAAGAAACACTTTTATTTAATACAAAAGTGCTTTGAACAGTCTATCAGAGTGTTTTAAAGGTAATACAGATAGAAGGTGGTTTAATATCAGTATGGGGGGTTCAGAAACGTTTAAATTACCATAAATAATAAGATAAATAGTTCATTGCTATATAGCGGAATTTTATTTTTCACTGGTTGTTCCTGAAACACTTTAACCGTGAGTAACGAGGGATTACTATCTCTCTAATGTACTGTTATATTGAATAACTCAGGTTACCAAAAGGAGAACCTCGGAGGAATCTTTGGATCTCCAACTCCAACCGGGCAGACTCCTGGCGTCCCCAGACGGACTTTGTCTATTTTTGCTCCAAACATTTCACACCAGACAGTTTTGAACTGACTGGATGCAGGTGTGTAGACTCAGCCAGGACATCACCAGATTAAAGCAATAGATAGCATAAAAAACTTTTTGTCTTTTTTTCCAGAAAATATGACAAAAATCTGTTGGTACGAAAACGACCTGGTGCTGCTTTTGCTCTTAATGTTTTATTTTCCATTAGAACAGAAGACAGGTTGAATGTAGCCGCAAGAGGGCACAAGCCAGTGTCTTATTGTGCCGGTCCCAAGCCCGGATAAATACAGAGGGTTGCGTCAGGAAGGGCATCCGGCGTAAAACTTTTGCCAAATCAAAGATGCGAATCAAACATATGACTTCCATACCGGATCGGTCGAGGCCCGGGTTAACAACGACCGCCATCGGCGCTGTTGACCTACATGGCGCCGGTGGAAATTGGATTACTGTTGGTCGAAGAAGGAGAGGAGGAAAGTGCGTTCGCACGAAGAAAGAGAAGAGGAGCGCCAAGAGTATAGGACTAAGAGTAGGGACGTTGAATGTTGGAACTATGACAGGAAAAGGTAGAGAGTTGGTCGACATGATGCAGAGGAGGAAGGTAGACATACTGTGTGTCCAGGAGACCAGGTGGAAAGGTAGCAAGGCTAGAAGTTTAGGAGCAGGGTTCAAGTTGTTCTATCATGGTGTAGATGGGAAGAGAAATGGAGTAGGAGTTATCTTGAAGGAGGAGTTTGTCAGGAATGTCCTGGAGGTAAAAAGAGTGTCGGATAGAGTGATGAGTCTGAAGCTAGAAATAGAAGGTGTGAAGTTCAATGTTGTTAGTGGGTATGCTCCACAGGTAGGATGTGAGCTGGAGGAGAAGGAGAAATTCTGGTTGGACTTTGATGAAGTGATGCAGAGCATACCTAGAAGTGAGAGAGTTGTCATTGGTGCAGACTTCAATGGACATGTTGGTGCAGGTAACAGAGGTGATGAGGAAGTGATGGGCAGGTTTGGTATCCAGGAGAGGAACGCAGAAGGACAGATGGTAGTTGACTTTGCAAAAAGGATGGAAATGGCTGTAGTGAATACTTTCTTCCAGAAGAGGCAGGAACATAGGGTGACCTATAAGAGTGGTGGTAGGAGCACACAGGTAGACTACATCTTGTGTAGACGATGTAACCTGAAGGAGATCAGTGACTGCAAAGTAGTGGTAGGCGAGAGTGTAGCCAAACAGCATAGGATGGTGGTGTGTAGGATGACTCTGGTGGTGAGGAAGATGAAGAGGGCAAAGGCAGAGCAGAAGACGAAATGGTGGAAGCTAACAAAGGAAGGGTATTGCATGACCTTTAGGAAGGAGTTAAGACAGGCTCTGGGCGGTCAGGAGGTGCTTCCAGATGACTGGACAACTACAGCTAATGTGATCAGGGAGACAGGTAGGAGAGTATTTGGTGTGTCATCTGGAAGGAAAGTAGATAAGGAGACTTGGTGGTGGAATGAGGAGGTACAGGAGTGTATACAAAGAAAGAGGTTAGCTAAGAAGAAGTGGGACACTGAGAGGACTGAGGAGAGTAGACAGGAGTACAGGGAGATACAGCGTAAGGTGAAGGTAGAGGTAGCAAAGGCCAAACAAGAAGCTTATGATGACTTGTATGCTAGGTTAGACAGTAAGGAGGGAGAGACTGATCTATACAGGCTGGCAAGACAGAGAGATAGAGATGGGAAGGACGTGCAGCAGGTTAGGGTGATTAAGGATAGGGATGGAAGTCTATTGACAGGTGCCAGCAGTGTGATGGGAAGATGGAAAGAGTACTTTGAGGAGTTGATGAACGTGGAAAATGAGAGAGAACAAAGACTAGAAGAGGTGACTGTTGTGGACCAGGATGTAGCAAAGATTAGCCAGGATGAAGTGAGGAGAGCACTGAAGAGGATGAAGAGTGGAAAGGCAGTCGGTCCTGATGATATACCTGTAGAGGTTTGGAAGTGTCTAGGAGAGGTGGCAGTAGAGTTTCTGACTGGGTTGTTCAACAGGATCTTAGATAGTGAGAAGATGCCTGAGGAGTGGAGGAGAAGTGTGCTGGTGCCCATTTTTAAGAACAAGGGAGATGTGCAGAGTTGTGGCAACTACAGAGGAATAAAGCTGATGAGCCATACAATGAAGTTATGGGAAAGAGTAGTGGAAGCTAGACTAAGGGCAGAAGTGAGCATTTGTGAACAGCAGTATGGTTTCATGCCAAAAAAGAGTACTACAGATGCAGTATTTGCTTTGAGGATGTTGATAGAGAAGTACAGAAGGCCAGACGGAGCTGCATTGTGTTTTTGTAGATCTGGAGAAAGCTTATGACAGGGTGCCCAGAGAGGAACTGTGGTATTGTATGAGGAAGTCTGGAGTGCCAGAGAAGTATGTTAGAGCGGTGCAGGACATGTATGAGGACTGTTAGACAGTGGTGAGGTGTGTTGTAGGTGTGACAGAGGAGTTCAAGGTGGAGGTGGGACTGCATCAGGGATCAGCTCTGAGCCCCTTCTTGTTCGCTATGGTGATGGACAGGCTGACAGACGAGGTTAGACAGGAATCTCCATGGACTATGATGTTTGCAGATGACATTGTGATCTGCAGTGAGAGTAGGGACGAGGTGGAGGAGAAGCTAGAGAGGTGGAGGTTTGTCCTGGAAAGGAGAGGGATGAAGGTTAGCCGCAGTAAGACAGAGTACATGTGTGTGAATGAGAGGGACCCAAGTGGAAGAGTGAGGTTACAGGGAGAAGAGATCAAGAAGGTGGAGGATTTGAAGTACTTAGGGTCAACAGTCCAGAGCAATGGAGAGTGGGGAAAAGAGGTGAAGAAACGTGTCCAGGCAGGATGGAATGGGTGGAGAAAAGTGTCAGGTGTGATGTGTGATAGAAGAGTTTCAGCTAAAATGAAAGGAAAGGTGTACAAAACTGTGGTGAGACCAGCGATGTTGTTTGGTCTAGAGACAGTGTCACTGAGGAAAAGACAGGAGGCAGAGCTGGAGGTAGCAGAGATGAAGATGTTGAGGTTCTCTCTGGGAGTGACCAGGAAGGATAGGATCAGGAATGAGTACATCAGAGGGACAGCACATGTTAGAGGTTTTGGAGATAAAGTCAGAGAGGCCAGACTGAGATGGTTTGGACATGTCCAGAGGAGAGATAGTGAATATATTGGTAGAAGGATGCTGAGTTTTGAACTGCCAGGCAGGAGGCCTAGAGGAAGACCAAAGAGGAGGTTTATGGATGTAGTGAAAGAGGACATGAAGGTAGTTGGTGTGAGAGAAGAGGATGTAGAAGACAGGGTTAGATGGAGGCAACTGGGTCGCCGTGGCAACCCGTGAAGGGAAAAGCTGAAAGGAAAAGAAGAATTCTCTAAACCCGCTTCATCCGCTGTCGCGGGTCACATAGTGCTGGAGCCTACCCAGCCGCCTAGGGGTGTGAGACAGGGGACATTCCGGACGTGACGCCAGTGCACTGTGGAGCCACATGTATACACAGACAAATAGGCACGCCTATGGGCAATTTGGGACAGGCCAAATTAACCTGAAGTGTATATTTTTTGGAGGTGGGAGGAAGCCGGAGAACCCGGAGAGAACCCACGCAGACACGGGGAGAGCATGCGAACTCCACACAGAGCGGGACTCGAATCCGGGTCCGCCGTTTTGTGAGGCGACAGCGCTACCCACTGCGCCACCGTGCCGCCCCCAAAAAATACACAAAAAAATAAAAATCAGGTTTACGTCATTTTAATTGACTTTACGTCTATCCACCACAAATACTGGACTCGTGAAATCATTAGTAAAGTCCACCGGGATAGGCTCCAGCAACCCCCGTGACCCACAAAGCAGAAGAAGCAGATGAAGTTGAATTTTTCTGTACTATATTAATAAATAACATTAATTGTCTGTCAGCCTAAAATAGATGGTATTAACTAAATACCACTGAAAATGTATTGATAAATAAAGTTCAGTACAGAACTGGGAGCGGTTACTTTCAGTTTAGCCTGGAGACGTCAACTCATGTCGGTTTTTGATTTCCGTCACGTCTCCTGGAACAGATTAACGACGTAAGATGACGTAAACCTGTAGTGTGTTACACTAAAGTGTTGTTTGTCCTTCTGGTAAACGTGTACGTGTGTTACACTAAAGTGTTGTTTGTCCTTCTGGTAAACGTGTACGTGTGTTACACTAAAGTGTTTGTCCTTGTGTAAACGTGTACGTGTGTTACACTAACGTGTTTGTCCTTGTGTAAACGTGTACGTGTGTTACACTAACGTGTTGTTTGTCCTTTTAACCACAGTGGGATCAGGAGACTAAAAGAAGATGCATTTCCTACAGTATTTGAGTCCTTTTCAACAAGCAAGTATAAAAGGAAAAGAACGCTGAAGAAACAAGGAAATGTTCAGCTGAGGTGAGGAGGGCTGAACGTTGTTCTCATTGATGCTTCACCACGTCAGACAGGCAGCGCCACGCGATGATCTGAACTATTCCCAGTCCAAACTCACTTCTGGTTTCCACCTTAATTATCATAATTGTACCAAAGGAAAATTAATTTGCTTTGTCATGAGGCTTTAGACAAAGTGCTGGAGCTACTGCTAAATGAAAGAGTTAATAGCATGTGTGCTAAAGAAACAGCACATCATTCAACATGCATGAAGCAATATAGCACCTAATCAGACAGCTTTGTGTAATTACCCATAGGTGTGTGTAATTACCCATAGGTGTGTGTGTAATTACCCATAGGTGTGTGTGTAATTACCCATAGGTGTGTGTAATTACCCATAGGTGTGTGTGTGTGTGTGTGTGTGATTACCCGTAGGTGTGTGTGTAATTACCCATAGGTGTGTGTAATTATCCTTAGGTGTGTGTTAATTACCCATAGGTGTGTGTGTGTGTGTTAATTACCCATAGGTGTGTGTGTGTAATTACCCATAGGTGTGTGTGTGTAATTACCCATAGGTGTGTGTGTGTAATTACCCATAGGTGTGTGTGTGTAATTACCCATAGGTGTGTGTGTGTGTAATTACCCATAGGTGTGTGTGTGTGATTACCAGTAGGTGTGTAATTACCCACAGGTGTGTGTAATTACCCATAGGTGTGTGTGTAATTACCCATAGGTGTGTGTGTAATTACCCATAGGTGTGTGTGTGTAATTACCCATAGGTGTGTGTGTAATTACCCATAGGTGTGTGTGTGTGATTACCAGTAGGTGTGTAATTACCCATAGGTGTGTAATTACCCACAGGTGTGTGTAATTACCCATAGGTGTGTAATTACCCATAGGTGTGTGTGTAATTACCCATAGGTGTGTGTGTGTGTAATTACCCATAGGTGTGTGTGTGTAATTACCCATAGGTGTGTGTGTGTAATTACCCATAGGTGTGTAATTACCCATATGTGTGTGTGTAATTACCCATAGGTGTGTGTAATTACCCTTAGGTGTGTGTGTGTAATTACCCGTAGGTGTGTGTGTAATTACCCATAGGTGTGTGTGTGTGTGTCTGTGTGTGTAATTACCCACAGGTGTGTGTGTGTAATTACCCATAGGTGTGTGTGTAATTACCCATAGGTGTTTGTGTAATTACCCATAGGTGTGTGTAATTACCCATAGGTGTGTGTGTAATTACCCACAGGTGTGTGTGTAATTACCCACAGGTGTGTGTGTAATTACCCATAGGTGTGTGTGTGTGATTACCAGTAGGTGTGTGTGTAATTACCCATAGGTGTGTAATTACCCATAGGTGTGTGTAAAATTACCCTTAGGTGTGTGTAATTACCCATAGGTGTGTGTGTAATTACCCACAGGTGCGTGTGTAATTAACCATAGGTGTGTGTAATTACCCACAGGTGTGTGTGTGTGTAATTACCCATAGGTGTGTGTGTAATTACCCACAGGTGTGTGTGTGTGTAATTACCCATAGGTGTGTGTGTGTAATTACCCATAGGTGTTTGTGTGTAATTACCCATAGGTGTGTAATTACCCATATGTGTGTGTGTAATTACCCATAGGTGTGTGTAATTACCCTTAGGTGTGTGTGTGTAATTACCCATAGGTGTGTGTGTAATTACCCATAGGTGTGTGTGTGTGTGTGTGTGTGTGTGTAATTACCCACAGGTGTGTGTGTGTAATTACCCATAGGTGTGTGTGTAATTACCCATAGGTGTTTGTGTAATTACCCATAGGTGTGTGTAATTACCCATAGGTGTGTGTGTAATTACCCACAGGTGTGTGTGTAATTACCCACAGGTGTGTGTGTAATTACCCATAGGTGTGTGTGTGTGATTACCAGTAGGTGTGTGTGTAATTACCCATAGGTGTGTGTGTGTGATTACCAGTAGGTGTGTGTGTAATTACCCATAGGTGTGTAATTACCCATAGGTGAGTGTAAAATTACCCTTAGGTGTGTGTAATTACCCATAGGTGTGTGTGTAATTACCCACAGGTGCGTGTGTAATTAACCATAGGTGTGTGTAATTACCCACAGGTGTGTGTGTGTGTAATTACCCATAGGTGTGTGTGTAATTACCCATAGGTGTGTGTGTAATTACCCATAGGTGTGTGTAATTACCCATAGGTGTGTGTGTGTGATTACCCGTGGGTGTGTGTGTAATTACCCATAGGTGTGTGTGTAATTACCCGTAGGTGTGTGTAATTACCCAAAGGTGTGTGTGTAATCACCCATAGGTGTGTGTGTAATTACCCTTAGGTGTGTGTAATTACCCTTAGGTGTGTGTAATTACCCTTAGGTGTGTGTAATTACCCTTAGGTGTTGTGCAGAGGTGATGGATTGGTCACCCACCTGTACATTGCATGATGTGAATGAAACACTAAGACTGCTGCTGCTTCAACTCTTTGCTGTAGGACAACCCTTGTTGAGGAGACCTCTCAGCAGACTGGGGGGAGCCGACCCTCAGAGGAGTTGTCGGGTCAGAGGTCAGGGACGGCTGCTCAGGAGACTCATGAAGACACGCCTTCGTCGTTTCACGAGCCTTCAGGACTGGAGGAGCTCCTGAAGGAGGAATGCATCCCCCCACCAGAGGAGCCTCGCCCCCTCTCTCCATCAAATTACATGAGACGCCTGCCTCCACCCCCAGGCTTCTACCTGTCGAAGGAGCACAGCTATGCTCAGCTCTGCCCTCTGCTGTGGCGACGGCGCTACAACGAGGCTATCGATAGCTTAGAGAAAGCCGTGCGACAGCTGCACGCAGCCAGACGGAGGGAAACCCGCCTGAGGAGCACCGTGCTGAAGCTGCGTGATAAACGGCTGAAACAGGTTCTGCTCGTCTCCCAGGAGGGCTGTAGAAGGAGGGAGAACCCAGCACCAGGTGGGAGGAAGAGACCAGGCAGAGGAGGCTCCGGCCATGAGGACAGGGGGACTGGTTCCACGTCTGAGTCTACAGGACTGTCTGAGGACAGACGTGTGGACCAGACGGAGTCCAGCAGACACTTCCTGTCTGATACCCACAGCCCATCGGAGGAGGAGAAGGGAAGCTGTTTTTACTGTGGCAGAGGACAGGGACCGTTTAGGGGTCAGGGGGCACCAACAGATGCCCAGGGCCCAGTGTTTGAGGATCCTCTGGAGACTCCACAGGCTTCTGAAGATGCTTCTTGTAGCACAACTGAAAGTGCCAAAGATGTCCAGGTAGTCAGGATGGAATGTTTACCAAGGAAAGGTACAGAAACCGATGAAGAAGAAGAAACGAGTAGTGACGTCCTGCTTCAGACCCAAAGCCTGGAACGGGTGAGTTCTGCTGGAGCAGGTCTGATGGACGCTCCCAGGCTGAATCGGCAGGTTCTTGTCCCTCAGCAGAAGCTGCTGCTTTCTGACAGGTCGGACTCGGAGACCCAACCCTTGAGCGAGGAGCGTCCGCTGGACTCGCTGTATTGGATCCATGACGGGACCGAGGGACAGGTCGTCCTGGTGCCTGTGGTGTCTGAGGACGGATTGAAAAGAGTTCTCAAGATGGATGGAGTCACAGACGAGGCGCAGATCCTGCTGGTGTCAGGGGTGGACATGGAAGAAGAAACAGGACATGAGAAAGAGGACAGTCTGTCAGGAGTGGAGAGCGACCTCGATGGGGAACACGGGAACCAGCATTCAGTCACCAGCACCATACTGGAAACCAGAGAGGACGTCAGGGAGAAACTGAAAGAACACCTGGAAGGGTTTCACCTGCAGCTGAGCACCGAGTTCATCCTCTGACAGCATCCTGTCCACCAAAGAGCAGCAGAGACCAAGGCTTTGACGGTTTCCCATCAGAGGAACTGGCAGCGCTCCGGTTGGAGATGAAGAATCCTCCCTGATGCTTTTCTTTGCAGATGAAACTGAAGTGTCTCAGTGAGGCGTGTTCTTCGAGGTTTCTGTCCAGAACAAATGTCTCTTGAACAGACGTGGTCCAGCTGACGGGATGTGACTGACTGGGATAGGAAGAGTCCTCATACACTAGAGCGATGTTTGATCACGTCTCCCATCACGTTCTTACTGTCACATCTACCCCTCTGATAGTGTTCACAACAGTATCTACTCCTCTGATAGTGTTCACAACAGTATCTACCCCTCTGATAGTGTTCACAACAATATCTACCCCTCTGATAGTGTTCACAACAATATCTACCCCTCTGATAGTGTTCACAACAATATCTACCCCTCTGATAGTGTTCACAACAGTATCTACCCCTCTGATAGTGTTCACAACAATATCTACCCCTCTGATAGTGTTCACAACAGTATCTACCCCTCTGATAGTATTCACAACAATATCTACCCATCTGATAGTGTTCACAACAATATCTACCCCTCTGATAGTGTTCACAACAATATCTACCCCTCTGATAGTGTTCACAACAATATCTACCCCTCTGATAGTGTTCTCTACAACAGCCCCACTTCACTGTTTACGGTTCATCATTAGTGAGCAGCTCAGATCACTTTGTGAATTATTAATGTGAAATTCTCTCTGCTTCCGCCGCTTTTTTTCTGGAGTGAACAGACCATAAAACCAAACTTCATTCTAAAACCATGTCTTCTGACTGGGGTACCGCAGACAACAGCCATCTGTACATCTGTATTAAAGTGGAATGTTCTGCATTGTTGGCAGATGGTGGATTTCAGCTGCTGCAGTTGTGTTTTGTGTTTCATAATGAAGCAGACGCTTCAGCCCAGCAGGCAGGTCGTCTTTCACACTTTCTGAACATAGTTTTGTCTTTTTGCTGCAAAAAGCAAAGCCTTCCTTTTGAAAGACGTCAGCGGCAGTGCAGGTTCAACTGTTCAACGTGTTCAAGAGGAAGACTTCAGACTAAGAGGATTTCACAAGAAGATGACAGAATTTATTCATGATAAACAATCACATTTAGCAGTGCGTTAAATGTCGTCAGGTAAACACCAACATTTTATGGTTTTTGCTCATCATGCAGTCAGAAATCTGGTGGTTGGAGCTCCAAGCATTAAAGGTACTCTGAACCAGATGAAATTGTTAACAAGCTACGACATCTATTATTATTTATATTTTTATTAAGATTAGTACACACAACATTTAAAAAACTGTCTGTTCAGAGGAAAAAGATCACCAGACAGAAACGGCTTTGGTTTCATCTTTGGTTTCAGTTTCTGCAGCACAAATGAAAAAAGTGGATATGTGGATGTAAATAAAGACATTCTATCCAGAGGCATTATGGGACATGTAGGATTGTGTGCTTCTGGAGTTTGAGTCAAACCAAGCACTACAAATGTGCGTGTACCACATGTTTAATGGTGTAATGGTCCTTTAATTCCATCCCGCTGCAAAGCGGTGATGTGTTGTAACGTCAGTGTTGGTGTGTTCGTCTGGTAGTCACCAAATGTCTCCACAACCTGCAGACAGAAAGATGAACCAAAAGCACATGACTCAGGCAGCAACGGGGGTGAAGATGGGATGATGACCTTCACCTTGAGAAAACTAGGTCGAGGTCAAGATGGAAAGACGAGGGAGAAGGCCAGTGTGAGTAAGACCATAGATCAAAGCTAGTGCTTTGGTCAATGACAGTAGGTCAGAGCACTAGCTTTGATCTATGGTCTTACTCACACTGGCCTTCTCCATATGCAATAGTCTATGCATGTGCCACATCCTTCACTTCATGTGCCACGCCCTTCACCTCATGTGCCACGCCCTTCACCTCATGTGCCACGCCCTTCACCTCATGTGCCACGCCCTTCACCTCATGTGCCACGCCCTTCACCTCATGTGCCACGCCCTTCACCTCATGTGCCACGCCCTTCACCTCATGTGCCACGCCCTTCACCTCATGTACCACATCCTTCACCTCATGTGCCACGCCCTTTACCTCATGTGCCACGCCCTTCACCTCATGTGCCACGCCCTTCACCTCATGTGCCACGCCCTTCACCTCATGTGCCACGCCCTTCAGCTCATGTGCCACGCCCTTCACTTCATGTGCCACGCCCTTCACCTCATGTGCCACGCCCTTCACCTCATGTGCCACGCCCTTCACCTCATGTGCCACGCCCTTCACCTCATGTGCCACGCCCTTCACCTCATGTGCCACGCCCTTCAGCTCATGTGCCACGCCCTTCACCTCATGTGCCACGCCCTTCACCTCATGTGCCACGCCCTTCACCTCATGTGCCACGCCCTTCACCTCATGTGCCACGCCCTTCACCTCATGTGCCACGCCCTTCACCTCATGTGCCACGCCCTTCAGCTCATGTGCCACGCCCTTCACCTCATGTGCCACGCCCTTCACCTCATGTGCCACGCCCTTCACCTCATGTGCCACGCCCTTCACCTCATGTGCCACGCCCTTCACCTCAGATCAACTGTTCCTCCTGACCCAGAAAAGCGCTCCTGTCGTCCAGACCCATCCGTCTGCTGGAATCCTCCAGAAACATTTTGCAGATAAATTCTTGTGGTTGAGCTTTCCCCTCACTCCTACCCCCCCCCCCCAACATGAGGCCATAAAACCGGATAGAAGGAATGCAGCTGGGCCTGTTTCCTCCTCCCTCTCTCCCCCTCCTGTTTTAATAAAATAATCATCCAACAGCAGAAACTGAAGCCTTTCCTACAATCTGACGTCTCACAAACATTCTGAACACGCATGTGAAGCTGCGGCGCTCAGCACACGTATGTTCACGGTGGTCAGGAGGAGGTTAACAGCATGACAGTCTGGAGGAGGAAACCAGCCTCGACACGCAGCAGCTCCAAAAACCAGTCCGACGGCAGACGGTAAGAGCTTCCAGATGTGGAACCAGTCGTCTGTAGGGGGGGGAGCTGCAGCTCAGAGGGAACACCCCCGTATCACCCCCCACACAGTAACACCCCCGTATCACCCCCTCACAGAGTAATACCCCCGTATCACCCCCCCCCACACATCAATACCCCCGTATCACCCCTCCCCACCCCCCCTGTACAGTAGCGGACACTAGCGGATCCTACAGTAGTCTGGCGGTGAGATGGTTAATCTGTGACGTCCTGTTAGTGAACAACTGGTGATTAAACGTCGTCACCAGAGTCCGGCGGGATTCACAGACAGCAGATCGTTAAAGATTCAGATGACTTTAGGTATGAATGTTGTTTCCTTCACAGATAAGTGAGATTATAATCTGTAGTGAGTCATGGTAGTCTGGATTAGTCCTCCAGAACGTCTGCTCGCTGGTCTGGAAGTTAAACGGTTAAAAATGTTCCAACGCTTCACTGCCCAAGCGTCGGGGCGTGTCCAGAGGGGGGGGTGACCACACCCTGAAATGTGATCGGCCATCCACAGAGCCACTCCCTTACTGTAGTGTTGTTTCATTGGCTGTCGGCCCAGCGGGGGGCGGGCCTTAGAGCCAACACGACTTTGATGTCTTTTCTTTGGTTCTTATTTTTAGAGGGAATTTATTTGGAGGAAACGTGAAGACGACACGATTGTCTCACATGGGAGACGTGGTGATGTCACTGGTTTTGGTGCTAAATTAATGATCGGTGACCTTTGACCTGTTGTTGGTTGTGTGACCCACAGGATTCTGGGGGGTTTTGTCACCAGAGTAAAAACATCCTCCTGAGATCTGACGTCGTTTCACTGCTAACCTCAGACTGAATCTAAACACGTGTGTCCCACTGAATTATGGGTATTATAGTTTAACCCAGCCAGTTTGATCCGGGTAATTATATTAGAATAGAACTGTAATTTAATTGTGGAGGGGGGGGGTAATCTCTCTCAGTTATGATGTTCATAAAAATATAAAAGATGAGTGTGTTTGTGTGAGTGTGTGTGTGTGTGTGTGTTCAGCCCATTATCCACGCTCAAATGGAGAACGCGTGACCCCCCCCCCCCCGTCAGCCCCTCCCGGAGGGAGGATCCAGGAAGCCTCTGACAGCAGCGGATCAGACCCGCGGACACCGAGGGAAGACGCGCAGAGAGAAGCACCGACACCCGCCGACATGCCTGAGGTGAGAACTCTGTGTGTCTGAACGGAACCGGAAGCCGGTAAACAGTTTCTCCGGTGATCGGTACCGGGATAGAGTCGGTGTGTTAAACCGTTCTGACTCCGAACGGGTCCGGATCGCTCAGGAACGGTTTCTGCTGGACCCCCGCCAGCAGAAAAATGTCTCTGAACTTTTTCCCGAGTCGGTGGAACTTTTACCCCGGGCCGGTGGAACTTTTACCCCGGGCCGGTGGAACTTCTCCCCGGGCCGGTGATCGTTAATCCTCCGGTAGTTCCCGGTGTCGGCTCGGCCCTGAGACCGGATCGGTCCTCCAGAGATCAGCTGCCCCTCCCTGAAGCAGACTCTTCTCTGAGTCTGATCCAGTCTGTAACAAACTGGGTAGGACAGGACGTTTGGATCAGGGGGGTACTCAGGGTGGGGCCCCTGGAGCCCACTCACCTGTACAGGTGTTCTATGGCGGTCAGGGCTGTGCCATGCTTCATGTGTTCATCATGTGTTCATCATGTGATGCATTCTTTCAAAATGAAAAATGGTGGTGGTGGGGGGGGGGTCTTTGTGATCTGATCAATAAATCACTTAGATTTTAAATTGTAGAACACGAATAACAGGAGGGGGAGGAGACGTTTCTGTAGCACACACACACACACACCCACCCACACACACACACACACACACACACACACACACACACACACGGTCTGGTGGACTGTGGTAGAACTGGATCTGTTCTGGACCCCCACCCCCCCCACCCTCAGGAGGAAATCTCACCTGCAGAGTTTCAGGCCGACCCTGATCTGAGGAGCAGAGGAGGGATTAGGGTGTGGTGAGTGTGTGCGTGTGCGTGTGTGTGTGTGTGTGTGTTCACCAGCAGTTGCGAGAATTCACATTTCAATCGTTTTTACCTTGAACAACAGCGCGTGTCTGTCGGTACTAAACAAGAATAATAAATTAGTCCCCCCCCCAAAAAAATCTCTTGTTGCTGTAAAGAATCCATGTGGTGCAATATACAGTAAGGTAATGTAATGTAATTTGTGTAATATAGTGTAATATAATGTAATATAATGTAATATAGTGTAATATAGTGTAACATAATGTAATATAATGTAATATAGTGTAATATAGTGTAATATAATGTAATATAATGTAATATAGTGTAATATAGTGTAACATAATGTAATATAGTGTAATATAATGTAATATAAT
Source organism: Antennarius maculatus (assembly GCA_013358685.1). NCBI lineage: Eukaryota > Metazoa > Chordata > Actinopteri > Lophiiformes > Antennariidae > Antennarius > Antennarius maculatus. The sequence continues at coordinate 913,437 of CM023622.1, read as the reverse complement.
GTAATATAGTGTAATATAGTGTAATATAATGTAATATAATGTCATATAGTGTAATATAATGTAATATAATGTAATGTAGTGTTATACAGTGTAATGTAATGTAATATAATGTAATATAGTGTAATATAGTGTAACATAATGTAATATAATGTAATATAGTGTAATATAGTGTAACATAATGTAATATAATGTAATATAGTGTAATATAGTGTAACATAATGTAATATAGTGTAATATAATGTAATATAATGTAATATAGTGTAATATAGTGTAATATAATGTAATATAATGTCATATAGTGTAATATAATGTAATATAATGTAATGTAGTGTTATACAGTGTAATGTAATGTAATATAATGTAATATAGTGTAATATAGTATAATATAGTGTAATATAATGTAATATAATGTCATATAGTGTAATATAGTGTAATGTAATGTAATATAATGTTATATAGTGTAATATAATGTCATATAGTGTAATATAATGTAATATAATGTAATGTAGTGTTGTACAGTGTAATATAATATAATGTAATATAATGTAATATAGTGTAATATAATGTAATGTAGTGTTATACAGTGTAATATAATGTAATATAATGTAATATAGTGTTATATAGTGTACTATAATGTAATGTAGTGTTATAAAGTGTAATATAATGTAATATAATGTAATATAGTGTTATATAGTGTACTATAATGTAATGTAGTGTTATACAGTGTAATATAATGTAATATAATGTAATATAGTGTTATATAGTGTACTATAATGTAATGTAGTGTTATACAGTGTAATATAATGTAATGTAATGTAATATAATGTAATATAGTGTTATATAGTGTACTATAATGTAATGTAGTGTTATACAGTGTAATATAATGTAATGTAATGTAATATAATGTAATGTAGTGTTATATAGTGTAATATAATATAATGTAATGTAATATAATGTAATGTAATATAATGTAATGTAGTGTTATACAGTGTAATATAATATAATGTAATGTAATATAATGTAATGTAGTGTTATATAGTGTAATATAATGTAATGTAATGTAATATAATGTAATGTAGTGTTATATAGTGTAATATAATGTAATGTAGTGTTATACAGTGTAATATAATGTAATGTAATGTAATATAATGTAATGTAGTGTTATATAGTGTACTATAATGAACTCTGTTCAGAACTCACTGATTTGTGCTGGCATTAAACCAACAACACACTGGTTTCCAGAGGTTCAGGTACTTTTTTTATGGCCAAATAATTTCTGCTCGTAAATGGAGAAGATCTCGGGCTGGTCCTGTACTTTTTAAAACCTGTTTTATTTCTAATAACCTGTGGACGTGTTTCACCGAGGGAGGGGATCCCTGTGAGGCGGTGAGACGCCCCAAAATTTGCCTACTTAGAAAAACAAACGGCACAAATTCAAAAATGCTTCTCAAAACCTTCGTTCAAACTAAGGTCCCGCCTCTCCCTGAGCAGATGGCCAATCACACTCCAAGATAATGGGATAGAACTCGGGATGGCCAATCACATTTCAGAAGTCAGAAGTGCCAACTCCGCCCCCTGCTGGTCACACCCAGGTTTGACAGTTTCTGTAACGTCAGCTCACGTGTGATTTTATTCTTCCAGTATTTAATGTTTTCAGCATGAATGTTAAAAACTGAACAAAGAGGTTCGGTTCTGACTGATTTTATTTTCTGCTTCTACTGCTGGGGTTTTAGTTTCTGGCTGTTTAGTCCTGGTTTTCCTGAACCCTGCTGGTTCAGATCCCAGTGAGTCTGACTGACTCTAAACAGCTTCTAAACGCTGGAATGAATAGTTAATAATATTTAGTGTTTTTGTGAAATATGTATCCTGTGAAGAAGTTGCACAAAACACTCAGTTTGCATTTATTTTTGGCATGTGACTTTTCTGTCATATATTTTATTTGAACTTTGTGCCACTTTACATTATAAGTTTGACAGTTTGACTTTAACGAGAGCTTGAACTGTTTTCTCCAGACAGAATATGTTTTTATTCGTCTTCCAGTGTGAGGTTGTTGTACCTCAGTCTGCTTCAGCAGCAGTGTGTGGGCCTGGAGGTGTGTGTGCAGACAGGCTGTCTGTGGGATAAAAAGTGAAACGGACTTGCAGCAGCTTGTGGCGCATCAGTCAGGGTGTGGCCTGACGGAGCTGTTGGGCTACATGCGTGGAATATCTGGCAGGACTGACACACGCTACTGCTAGCCAGGAGAGGATCTGCTCTAACCTTTATTCACATCCACACTGAACGATAAGTCAATGCTGGCCTTTGTGTCGACTCTACAGGAAACTTCACACGTGCATTTTTACATGATTTGAGCTCCACGTGCTGCAGAGATGCTCCACACGCGACCAGCCAGCAGCAGACGGTCGGAGACGAGCTGCTAACTGACAGCCACTAACGGCTAAAAACAGCGTGAACGGCGCACTGACGTGACCATTCACAAGGAGTGGTGTTGGGTCGGCCTGGTGAACGCAGTAACTGCTGGACGTCTGACGAGAGCTCAGAATTCGAGCCTCCACCCACCAAACACAAGACATTTGGTTGTCTTATCAAACAAATGAGGTCAGCGGCCGTTGGCGGGTTCCTGCAGGCGTTCACTCCACCAGCTCATCACTACGACACAGAACGAGTTCAACCACATTTTGGTGTGCATTGATTCGGCTCTCAGCGGCTGCATGCAATGACATGAGTTGAGCCGGGGGGGGGGCTTAGTAAGGCAATGAGTTATTACTGTCAGTTACTGCATTGCATCAGTATTCCTGTTTGTGTGGGAAGAAGATCAACATGAGAATGTGGACCAGTGTAACACGCATGTAAAGTAATGAGTGTTCATGGGTTTGATCCACACTCAGGTCCTCTGTCAGGTCATCTCTAGATAACGGAAACACATTAAAAAGTACTGAAAGCCAAATTACCTGGCCACGCCGACTATTTCATGTTATTGGATCAGTGTTTCTAGGGATAAATGAGCCTCAACAAGCTTTTAGGTTCAGTATTAGTCAGTGGTTATTGATACATTATTATTGATACATTATTGACTGCAACCGCTTTCTTTCACTGACATTGAAATGAACACAAAGCAACACAAACTGCTCCCACGCCTTGGTTTGACACCCTGAGCCCCCCACCTAAGTGTTAGAGCTCCAGTTCAACCCCCACAACCCACCTCTGGCCAAACCCGACCAACAGGACAGGGACTCAGACCCCCGTCAGTCCTGGAGGCTGTAGAACCAGATCCCAGAGCAACGCCTCGTTGTTGGTCCTGGTCCAACCCTCTGAGGACCCAGGTTGTTCTGAGCAGATTTTGGGGGTTCTCTCTGGGTCTGCTGGGGTTCCCTTTGGGTGTTCTCCAGGGGACACAGAGAAAACTGTAAGGTTAGACATAATTCATTCAATAAAATATGTAAATATCAATCAGAGCAGAAGTAGAAAACCTCTAGAGTAGAGGTTTTCTAGACCTCTAGACTCTTCTAGACTCTAGACTCTTCCTGTAGAGTCTAGAGGTTCTCTAGAGTCTAGAGAACCTTTGAATAGCACATTTTGAATAGTTGTGTTTCAGTGAAAGTGACTCTAGACACTGTGATTCAGTGTCTAGATTCTAGACACTGAATCACACAGAACCCACAACAGAACCCAGACAGGCTTTAATCAGGTGGACCTGTTACTGACTTTACGTGTGAATTCCTATATAAGTTACAATTTAAGTTAATTTATTCATAATTAACCCTCATCACAGCTTCATTAACCAGTGGCTTTGGGGAATGCAATGGTTCTTCCACACGTTACAACAACAGCAACCAATCAGCGTGCGTCCTCCAGCACCAGACAGGAAGCAGTAAACCGAGGTGACCTGAAGGACCCTGTGGGGGTTCGGGGGGTTCTCCACAGCTGTGAATGTATATCTGATATGTCTCCTCACCAGAGGCAGGGGGCGCTGCTGTTCAGTGGTGTCCACACGCCTCACCAGACGCATCTGAGTGCTTCTGGCTTTCGTTCACTATAATCACCACATAACCAGAGGCAGCTGGGGACACAAGTTGCTTCCTTTTCTGGTTCTCAGTGTTTTTTCTTTTTCTGGATTTTCCACCAGCAGCAACTCAACAGATCTTTTTATAATTTGAATGTGTGTGACCAAAAAGCCTGGAGTTAGGGTTAGGGATGGAGAAGATGAGATGGCGTGTCTCCTAGTGTATGGTGAGCAGAAGAAGAAGAGACTAACTGACCGACAAAAGAAGAATAAGTTAATGATTGAATTAACAATGTAGTTTCTGAACAAGCAGCTATACCAGTTATTAGAGTTCAGTGACATGATCATCCTGTTAGTGATCATATTTTATCCACATGAACTCTCCTCTGATGGAGAACGTGACCCTGAGGTGATGCTGAGGACATTTTGAGCAGACGTTAAGATTTAAGTAATCGTACATTCTGTTTTAAATCGAGTGGCACATTTTGAATCGTGTTTCAGTCAAGGTGACTTTGACAGGAGATGATCTGAGGAGGTGGTAATGCTGAGATGTTTCAGACAGACCCGTTTGTGTTTCCAGAGGCGTGTCAGAATCTATTCATCCATCCGTGTCCACTCGTTCCTCCTCTTCTCCCCAGTATTCCGACCTGGAGAAGGCCATCAGCACACTGGTCAGCCAGTTCCACTCTGCATCCGCTGACAATTCAGCCACTCTGAAGCCTGATGAGTTCAAGGGTCTGGTGTCCTCAGGTCTGCCCAACCTGGTCAAGGTAAGCTGGAAGTCGGTTTGATCCGTCCTGTGAGGCTTGAAGGGTGACTAGACTGTTTGTGAAGGAGTGAGTCAGCTAGTGCAAACTGATCCACTGGTGTTTGAGCAGTCATGTGAAGGTCTGCAGAGCTCCAGGCGTCTCAGAACCAGAGACAGAAGGTGAGATCAGGTTCACCAGCATCAATAAAGAAGAGTTAGAAGAGCCAAGTACAGTTTTTTTTCTACTTTCCCTCGTCAGACGTTGATTCATTTCTGATCCTCATGTTAATGTGGGTGTGCTGATGTGGATAGACTTTAAGGCCTCTGTTCCCCTCACTGGGGGCCAGAACAAAAGCATTACAACAACCTTGGAACACATGAACAACATGAACGTTTGGATGATTTAGTTTTCAGGACAAGCATTAAGGTGAGATACACCATCACTCCAGACAGGTCCACCTCAAATAAACTTCATTTGGTGCTGCAGAGTCCTGATTACACATATATGACACTACATTAGAAAGAAAACACACTGACTGTATGTCACTGACCACCTGCAAACTACTGATGGAACATCACAAGTTAATTTAGCTTCCATGTGAACTGACACACTGCTGATAGCTGCTGTCAAAGAAAACATCAAGCCAGCTTCAGGAGATAAATCATCAGTTCAGAACTGAAAAAGCCTCTTGGAGGAGAGGCGAAACGTCTTCAAGAAACTGTCTTGAAGTCCAGTGGATTGATTTAAACAGCTGTGGAAAATCCACGATCTAGTGAAGCCGTGCATCTTCAAGCGTGAATAAGCAAAGGATTTCTGTACGCTGGCTCTGTCACCATCATGATGACCTCAGTGAGGTGGAACCATCCTGGAAGGTGGTTCCACCTGGAAGGTGGTTCCACCTCACTGAGGTGAAGTGGAACCAGACCTGAATGACTGGTTTCACTTAAGATAGACTTAAATGTCATCACTCACTCTGATGTCATCTCTCACTAATGTCATCTCTCACTTTAATGTCATCACTCACTAATATCATCTCTCATGTTAATGTCATCTCTCACTAATGTCATCTCTCACTTTAATGTCATCACTCACTCTGATGTCATCTCTCACTAATGTCATCACTCACTTTAATGTCATCTCTCACTAATGTCATCTCTCATTTTAATGTCATCACTCACTCTGATGTCATCTCTCACTCATGTCATCTCTCACTTTAATGTCATCACTCACTAATGTCATCTCTCACTTTAATGTCATCACTCACTCTGATGTCATCTCTCACTAATGTCATCTCTCAATAATATCATCTCTCATGTTAATGTCATCTCTCACTAATGTCATCACTCACTTTAATGTCATCTCTCACTAATGTCATCTCTCATTTTAATGTCATCACTCACTCTGATGTCATCTCTCACTAATGTCATCTCTCATTAATATCATCTCTCATGTTAATGTCATCTCTCACTAATGTCATCACTCACTTTAATGTCATCTCTCACTAATGTCATCTCTCATTTTAATGTCATCACTCACTCTGATGTCATCTCTCTCTCATGTCATCTCTCACTTTAATGTCATCACTCACTAATGTCATCTCTCACTTTAATGTCATCACTCACTCTGATGTCATCTCTCACTAATGTCATCTCTCATTAATATCATCTCTCATGTTAATGTCATCTCTCACTAATGTCATCTCTCACTTTAATGTCATCTCTCACTTTAATGTCATCACTCACTCTGATGTCATCTCTCACTAATGTCATCTCTCATGTTAATGTCATCTCTCACTAATGTCATCTCTCACTAATGTCATCTCTCATGTTAATGTCATCTCTCACTAATGTCATCTGTCACTTTAATGTCGGCAGTGGCTCAGCGGTAGAGCGGGTCGTCCTATGATTTCAAGATCGGCGGTTCGATTCCCGCTCCCACCCAAAAAAAATACCCGGAGGTGAGCTGACAGTGGGAGGTGTCAGCTCACCTCCAGAGCACTGCCGAGGCGCCCTTGAGCAAGGCGACGTCCCCTTTACAAATTACTCATTTGAGGCGCACCAAGAAGGAGCTGCCTGCCACTCTACCTCCCCTGCATGCCTACAGGCCCCCCTGTGTGTATTATAGGGGCCTGTACACACTAATATGCATGCATGTGATTGACTAACAAAAAAAACTGGAGTGTGCGTTCTTAATTGCCCTTCGGGGATTATAACAGTGTATTAAAATTAAATTAAATTAAAAATTAAATGTCATCACTCACTTAAATGTTATCCCTCATTTTAAGGTCATCACTCACATTCAGCGTCTTTCTTCTGCTTTTACACACTGACAGAGTTGATCTATTGTCCTCTCTCGTTCCCACAGGGGATCGGCACAGACCAGGGCCTGAGTGAGATCCTGAGGAAGATGGGTGTGGGCGATGGCGAGGGCATCTCCTTCAAGCATTTCTGGAACTTGATCCAGTCATTAGCCACCTCCCAGCACGGAATCCTCAGCAGCCAGAAAGGCTGCCACTGCAACTGCATCCTCATGTGAAGAGCGAGCGTTCAATGCAACACACCAGCAAGGCGACACCACAGATAGAGTCACCACGTGCACAACGTGTCACCATTCAACGTGCATGCAGCAACTTATCCTAATATTAAACATGAAAACACACCAGATGAATGCTGTGATCTTTCTGACAGGTTCCACGTGGTGATTATGTTCCACATCCTCTGCACCAGTTTAACTTTAATTCAGCCCGTTCGTGTACAAATCAAAGCCCAAGAACATCAATGACATTAATGAACCTTTCTCCCAGTTAGAGGTACACCAGTAGTGTTTTCAGAGTTCTCATAGGTCACTGTAATCGTTTGGAGCAGGGAAGGATGATCAAGATGCAGCAGGTTGTCATTTTAAAATTTAACATTGACATAAATTGAGGTTCAGCTTTAAAGGTTTATCCCTCACTTTGGCTTTTCTTGTTCCAAACTGTGTTTGATAGCTTCTGAAACTCCACTATTGGTCGACCTCCTGCAGGAGTAACTTCACTGTTTTAGGGTCTTCATCAGAGGCTGGACAGTGTTCATACTTAGTGTTTAGACTAGACGAACTAGTAAACTAGTTCCACATATTGAACCCCTTAGTTCAATATGTGGAACTAGATGGTGAATTAGACCATCCGGCAGCTTTTAGCAGCGCTTCTCCCTCACAAAAGAGATTTTACCTTGAGGGACTTCCTGCTGAAATAAATGTTAAATCGTGGCCTCAACACTAGCTTTGACTCTAACTGGTGAAAAAGGGGCTGGGCATTATCAGACAGAACCATTAATAGTTTATTCAGAGTATTCCAGTTCTACACGGGGCCTTCCTGTCGGGTTTACCTTTCTGATAAGAGAAACCACCAAACGCTTGTGTCCTATTCACGAGAGTGGTGACAAAAATCAAATGGAGCTCCTTTAATGCTATTGTCCATTCCAGAAAAGATCACAGAATCCATGTGTGTCTCTTCTCTCTTAGCCAGCTGTGGTTATTTTACCAGTTAATTACATACATTCCATGCGTATACCATATTTTATCCACAATAATATAGTGAAGTTAACTCTGCATAAATAATCATAAGTACCATTTAAAAATGCATCTATAAGAAATGTAATCTGAGTTAATGGAATGTCATCACAGGTTTGGAGGAACAGCAGGTTAGCTTCTGTTACGTCTTCATTCTGCTTATTGCTGCAGTTATTGATTCAGTATCAGTTATTGTCTTAGAAAAGTAATGTCCTGTCAAACGTTAAAGCTGTCTGGATCCTTAAAGCGCTTTAAGTGTGTGATTCTCGTCTCAGTTTGACCTTGTGTGTCCGTAACAAAATGGGTTGGGGTTATCGCTAACTGTTGACTTTTGTCACCTGGAGAAACGGCTCAAAATGTGTTGTATTTCATAAATATCAACTGGAAAGGCTTTCCCCTGGTTCATCCTGCATTTTCTAGATATTTATGTTTTGTAATATTCTGACCTGACACCTTAAGGAAATGATGCAATAAACAAAGAAATTACCAGGGATTAAATTGTTGTTTAATCATTTCTCAGTTTTATAGTGTTTAAATAAATGATTCAAGAATAGTCTGTAAGACACGTTCTGCTGGAGCATGATTGTTTTTTAAGTTAACATCTTCCACTTTGCCTTTTGTTTAGGTCCCAAAACACCACAAAATGTCACAACCAGATGTGAATGTAGCACTGAACAGAACACTGAGCAGCGGCTCTACTCCGAGCTCCTCCCTGGTGACTGAGCTCCTCACCCTATCTCTAAGGGTGTGCCCCCCCACTCTATGGAGGAAACTCATTTCAGCCGCTTGTGTCCGGAATCTTGTCCTTTCGGTCATGACCCAACGCTCATGACCATAGGTCAGAGTAGGAACGTAGATTGACCGGTAAATCGAGAGCTTCGTCTTGCGGCTCAGCTCCGTCTTCACCACGACAGACCTGTACAGCGACTGCAGAAGCTGCAGTGATGCAGTCAATCTCACGTTCCATCCTTCACTCACTCGCAAACAAGACCCCAAGATACTTGAACTCCTCCACTTGGGGCAAAGACTCTCCACTGACCTGAAGAGGGCACACCACCCTTTTCCAGTAGAGAACCATGACCTCAGATTTAGAGGTGCTGATCCTCATCCCACTCGCATCACACTCAGCTGCAAGCCGTCCCAGTGCACGCTGAAGGTCCAGGTTTGATGAGGCCAACAGGACAACATCGTCTGCAAAAAAGCAGAGATGAAATCCTTTGGTCCCCAAACCGGACTCCCTCTGGATCCTGGCTGCACCTAGAAATTCTGTCCATAAAGATTATGAACAGAACCGGTGATCGAGGGCAGCCCTGCCGGAGTCCAACATGCACCTGGAACAGGTCTGACTTACTGCCGGCAATGCGAACCAAGCTCTGGCTTCGGTCATACAGGGACCGGACAGCCCTCAGCAAAGGGCCCCAAAGCACTCCCCACAAGATACCACGACGGACACGATCAAATGCCTTCTCCAGATACACAAAACACATGTGGACTGGACTGTTTTTCTATTTACATTTTATGCAACATCTCAACTTTTTTGGAAACAGCAGTAGGTGGGAACTTAGACCATAGCCAGCATTTATGAAGTGAGAACATAGTTCATAAACTAACTGAAAAAGACAGAGTTTGAATTCAATGATTTTTAGAATAACACTGATGATGTTTCCAGATGAATGAGGAGAACACGTCTCCTGTGTTCCTGCTCTGAACCTCCTGCAGGAACCGTCCAGCCTGTGGCCACATGGCCGCTTTCAGGTCACCGCTAATCCGCTCCAATCTTCTTTTCTCCCAATTAGTCATCTTACCCACCGCTTTCCTGTGTCCACAATAGAGACTGTCTGTGCCTGTTTTTGTGGAATTCTCATTTTACACATTGGGATTAAGATTTGGCACAAGAATTATTACTGGAATTTAACCTGTAATTGTGAGACACGGCAGGGAAAACGTCTGTTTTGTAGGAGGGCTAAAAACGAGGTGGACAGTAAACACGGGAACTTTAAGAAGAGACATGAATGGAAGTCCTCCATGAGGGAAATCCTCTGTGGGCGTGAAGATCTTGTTCACACCGTTAAAATGGTGTGAGTAGATTTGGAGCAATATATAGGAATATACTGAAGGAATATGAGCAAATGAGACAACCTGGTCGGAGATGGACCGTCATGTCAGCTGTCAGAGGACGTAAAGAACATGGAAACCACGGAGAAGAAGATCCCCAACAGGTACAAACACAGACAGCCACTGCAACATAGCATCATGGGAATGTAATTTAGATGGAGAATAAATACTAACTACACGTTCTGTGAGTGCATTGCTGTCTGTCTCGACTGGTTATACAGTCTATCTGGGATCTGCAGGCGGTGTGCTTTATAACTATTTGTTCAACCGTCTACATTATCTGTATCCGTATCTGTACTGGGAATGGTCGTGATATATAGAACCTTGTAGTGGTAAAAATGTCTGCATGTGATCAATGACTGACTTTTAAAACCAAATAAATTCAGTGTGAATCAAAAACATTTAAAAAATATTGTCACTTAACATTTTAGATAGAGGTACTTAATACTCCAGATATGTATAACGTTCTCCTCTCATGAAATAGTGAAGGGCTGCTTTTAAAATGAGACAAACTGAAATAACTGAAGACAATTTATATATTAAAATAAAGTTCATGAGTTTGTTAGAAAATTGAAAGTCTAGCGGTAGCTTTTCATTCTCTTTAATTCTTGCATCATAACTGTTTCTCCAACTTTACTAAATGAATTTAACAGTTGAGCTCTTTTACTTCCTGTATCTCCTGCTTTCTGCTGCTGTGTGAGAGAACTGGTCTGTGGGTCGTCCTGTTACGTTCCATCTATGGGCTGGATGGTGTGAGGATGTTCTTGTGCATGCTGGGGAGGGGGGCTGGGGGGGGGGTTACTGGTGTGATATTGATTCTCACTTATGTTCACTGTAGAAAAGTCGGCCTGATCTGTGCAGCTGAATGTAGAGAAACACGAGGTCAGGATATGCAGACAGTTTGGAGCCAGGAGGGGGTCGGATCGGCTCCTCTGGCTGCTCTTTCATGGCCACTTGGGCTTGGAGAGCAGTTTCATCTGTGGATGGGGGGGGTCCCGCATTTGGTCAGTTGAAGTGCTGTTTCCAGTTCCCTCTGAAGGCAGCAGACGTCTAACGTGTCCTGCGTGACCCTGACCTGAGGTTGTCGTTACATGAACCCACCAGCAGCTCGTGGGTCTGTGCTGTGTGATGTAATTGTTCTGTTGGTACGGTCTAGACTCTAGAGATTGGGTCAAGCTGATGTAACTGTTTCAGTGTCGCACAAATGATGAAATGATGTGTGACAACTGGCCAGTAGAGGGCGCCATGCTCCCTGAATCACACAGCAAACACAACAAAACATTACTATCACCAAACATAATCGCTGGAATTATAAATTTGCAAATTGTCAATAGTCAAATTGATTGTTTTAAATATGGAATGCACCAGTAATGTGTGTCTGAAAAATGATTCAAAAAAAGTTCTGCAAATGATCCTTTTCCTTTTCAAGCTGTTTCTAGTTGTCATTAAATCCAACAACAGTAGGGTGGTGGGTGAACCCTAACTCTGGTCCCGGATCAGATAAACAGCGTTATGTGAGGCTGGTACACCAGAAACACAAGGGGGGCTGGATCCTGTCTAACTGGAGGGTTTTCTGCTTTACAGGCTGTTTCTAGAATGATTGAGGACAGATGGACGGCACTGGACTGAGGGTTATGAAACATCTCTCACAAGAAGTTTAGCAACACAAGAACACCAGACAGGAAGTGAAGAGCACACAGACAGCACCCGAATCTGATGTGTGCTTGGAGCAGGAGGTCATTAATCATTGAAGTACAAACTAATATTGTGTTTTTACATTCACTCTTTTTGCATTCAGTCACACTGGGATGAATGCTGACATGGAATAGAAACAGGAACCATAGAAACGACCACTGCATGTCAGAGGATTAGAACTTCACACTGTGTGTGTGTGTGTGTCTAAGTCATGATGTGATAGAGGAATGATGGTTGTGTGTTCTCTATTTATAGGTTGTGTGTTCAATTCCTGACATCTGTGGTTATTGTGAGCCAGCTGAATTCTGCATATATTACCCACAACACGTAAGGACATTTTTGTTTACGTCCTTCTCGATTATACGTCACATTTCAAAAAAATGCACAGAAAAATAAAAATCAAGTTTATGTCATTTTATTCCACTTTATGTCTGTCTGCCACAAATCACTAGTAAACCGCTAAAAGCGTATAATATTGTTACTCTAAAATAACAAGGGTTAAAAACATATAATATAGAATTAGCCTAGAACAATCCCTGTCACCCGCAATGTAGAAGAAGAGGCTGAATATGAGAATGAATTAAAATATCAAATTTCATTGTTTGTCAGCTTAATTAGATTCATATTAACCGAATATCATTGGAAATGCATTCATTAATAAAGTACGGTACAGACCTGGGAATGGTTGTCTTCAGCTCAGCCTGGAGTTAATAGGACTTACGTCTCCTGGAACTAATTAACGACGTGAGACTGGGTCCTGCCTGTGGCGGTCAGAGGATTGCTGATTGCTGCACTGATAAGGCAGCTACACCTGGTGTAGGGCGTGTGATGGTGTAGGGCGTGTGATGGTGTAGGGCGTGTGATGGTGTAGGGCGTGTGATGGTGTGTGATGCCTGTGATGGTGTAGGCGTGTGATGGCGTAGGCATGTGATGGTGTAGGGCCTGTGATGGCGTAGGGCGTGTGATGGTGTAGGGCGTGTGATGGTGTAGGGCGTGTGATGGTGTAGGGGCGTGTGATGGTGTAGGCGTGTGATGGTGTAGGGCGTGTGATGGTGTAGAGCGTGTGATGGTGTAGGGCGTGTGATGGTGTAGGGCGTGTGATGGTGTAGAGCGTGTGATGGTGTAGGGCGTGTGACGGTGTAGGGCGTGTGACGGTGTAGGGCGTGTGATGGTGTAGGGCGTGTGATGGTGTAGGGCGTGTGATGGTTTAGGGCGTGTGATGGTGTAGGGCCTGTGATGGTGTAGGCGTGTGATGGTGTAGGGGTGTGATGGTGTAGGGCGTGTGATGGTGTAGGGCGTGTGATGGTGTAGGGCGTGTGATGGTGTAGGGCGTGTGATGGTGTAGGCGTGTGATGGTGTAGGGGTGTGATGGTGTAGAGCGTGTGATGGTTTAGGGCGTGTGATGGTGTTGGGCGTGTGATGGTGTAGAGCGTGTGATGGTGTAGGGCGTGTGATGGTGTAGGGGCGTGTGATGGTGTAGAGCGTGTGATGGTGTAGGGCGTGTGATGGTTTAGGGCGTGTGATGGTGTAGGGCCTGTGATGGTGTAGGCGTGTGATGGTGTAGGGGTGTGATGGTGTAGGGCGTGTGATGGTGTAGGGCGTGTGATGGTGTAGGGCGTGTGATGGTGTAGGGCGTGTGATGGTGTAGGCGTGTGATGGTGTAGGGGTGTGATGGTGTAGAGCGTGTGATGGTTTAGGGCGTGTGATGGTGTTGGGCGTGTGATGGTGTAGAGCGTGTGATGGTGTAGGGCGTGTGATGGTGTAGGGCGTGTGATGGTGTAGAGCGTGTGATGGTGTAGGGCGTGTGATGGTGTAGGGCGTGTGATGGTGTAGGGCGTGTGATGGTGTAGGCGTGTGATGGTGTAGGAGTGTGATGGTGTAAGCGTGTGATGGTGTAGGGCGTGTGATGGTGTAGGCGTGTGATGGTGCAGGCGTGTGATGGTGTAGGCGTGTGATGGTGTAGGGCGTGTGATGGTGTAGGCGTGTGATGGTGTAGGGCGTGTGATGGTGTAGGCGTGTGATGGTGCAGGCGTGTGATGGTGTAGGCGTGTGATGGTGTAGGGTGTGTGATGGTGTAGGCGTGTGATGGTGTAGAGCGTGTGATGGTGTAGAGCGTGTGATGGTTTAGGGCATGTGATGGTGTAGGCGTGTGATGGTGTAGGGCGTGTGATGGTGTAGGGCGTGTGATGGTGTAGGGCCTGTGATGGTGAAGGGCGTGTGATGGTGTAGGCGTGTGATGGTGTAGGGCGTGTGATGGTGTAGGGCGTGTGATGGTGTAGGGCGTGTGATGGTGTAGGCGTGTGATGGTGTAGGGCGTGTGATGGTGTAGGCGTGTGATGGTGTAGGGCGTGTGATGGTTTAGGGCGTGTGATGGTGTAGGGCGTGTGATGGTGTAGGGCGTGTGATGGTTTAGGGCGTGTGATGGTGTAGGGCCTGTGATGGTGTAGGGCGTGTGATGTGTAGGGCGTGTGATGGTGTAGGGCGTGTGATGGTGTAGGGCGTGTGATGGTGTAGAGCGTGTGATGGTGTAGGCGTGTGATGGTGTAGGGCGTGTGATGGTGTAGAGCGTGTGATGGTGTAGGGCGTGTGATGGTGTAGGGCGTGTGATGGTGTAGAGCGTGTGATGGTGTAGGGCGTGTGATGGTGTAGGGCGTGTGATGGTGTAGGCGTGTGATGGTGTAGGGCGTGTGATGGTGTAGAGCGTGTGATGGTTTAGGGCGTGTGATGGTGTAGAGCGTGTGATGGTGTAGGGCGTGTGATGGTTTAGGGCGTGTGATGTTGTAGGGCCTGTGATGGTGTAGGGCGTGTGATGTGTAGGGCGTGTGATGGTGTAGGGCGTGTGATGGTGTAGGGCGTGTGATGGTGTAGGGCGTGTGATGGTGTAGAGCGTGTGATGGTGTAGGCGTGTGATGGTGTAGGGCGTGTGATGGTGTAGAGCGTGTGATGGTGTAGGGCGTGTGATGGTGTAGGGGGTGTGATGGTGTAGAGCGTGTGATGGGGTAGGGCGTGTGATGGTGTAGGGCGTGTGATGGTGTAGGCGTGTGATGGTGTAGGGCGTGTGATGGTGTAGAGCGTGTGATGGTTTAGGGCGTGTGATGGTGTAGAGCGTGTGATGGTGTAGGGCGTGTGATGGTGTAGAGCGTGTGATGGTGTAGGGCGTGTGATGGTGTAGGGCGTGTGATGGTGTAGAGCGTGTGATGGTGTAGGGCGTGTGATGGTGTAGGGGCGTGTGATGGTGTAGGGCATGTGATGGTGTAGGCGTGTGATGGTGTAGGGGCGTGTGATGGTGTAGAGCGTGTGATGGTGTAGAGCGTGTGATGGTGTAGGCGTGTGATGGTGTAGGGCGTGTGACGGTGTAGGGCGTGTGATGGTTTAGGGCGTGTGATGGTGTAGGGCGTGTGATGGTGTAGGGCGTGTGATGGTGTAGAGCGTGTGATGGTGTAGGCGTGTGATGGTGTAGGGGCGTGTGACGGTGTAGAGCGTGTGATGGTGTAGGGCGTGTGATGGTGTAGGGCGTGTGATGGTGTAGAGCGTGTGATGGTGTAGGGCGTGTGATGGTGTAGGGCGTGTGATGGTGTAGGCGTGTGATGGTGTAGGGCGTGTGATGGTGTAGAGCGTGTGATGGTTTAGGGCGTGTGATGGTGTAGGGCGTGTGATGGTGTAGAGCGTGTGATGGTGTAGGGCGTGTGATGGTGTAGGGCGTGTGATGGTGTAGGGCGTGTGATGGTGTAGGGCGTGTGATGGTGTAGAGCGTGTGATGGTGTAGGGCGTGTGATGGTGTAGGGCGTGTGATGGTGTAGGGCATGTGATGGTGTAGGCGTGTGACGGTGTAGAGCGTGTGATGGTGTAGAGCGTGTGATGGTGTAGAGCGTGTGATGGTGTAGAGCGTGTGATGGTGTAGGGCGTGTGATGGTGTAGGGCGTGTGATGGTGTAGGGCGTGTGATGGTGTAGGGCGTGTGATGGTGTAGGGCATGTGATGGTGTAGGCGTGTGACGGTGTAGGGCGTGTGATGGTGTAGAGCGTGTGATGGTGTAGAGCGTGTGATGGTGTAGGCGTGTGATGGTGTAGGGCGTGTGACGGTGTAGGGCGTGTGATGGTTTAGGGCGTGTGATGGTGTAGGGCGTGTGATGGTGTAGGGCGTGTGATGGTTTAGGGGCGTGTGATGGTGTAGGGCGTGTGATGGTGTAGGGCGTGTGATGGTGTAGGGCGTGTGATGGTGTAGGGCGTGTGATGGTGTAGGCGTGTGACGGTGTAGGGCGTGTGATGGTGTAGGGCGTGTGATGGTGTAGGGCGTGTGATGGTGTAGGCGTGTGATGGTGTAGGGCGTGTGATGGTGTAGGGCGTGTGATGGTGTAGGGCAGGGGTATTCAATTAAAAGTCACGGAGGTCCGCTTATAAAAATGTCCTCTTAGTAAAAGGTCCGACCCAAGTCCAGTTTGTGTCTTATAGCCGGTTCCTGTGTCCACATTATCATTTATTATCAGTGTTCAAAGCAGGATATGTTTAAGTGAGGTCACAGCTCTGTGACCTCACCATAAATAAAAGTAGACCCAGGAAAATACATTTCAAGCCTTTATGTTAGATTGAAGAACACACAAACCTCATAATTAAAAATAAAGAGCAAAAAGAGCTGAATTATCCTTTTTCTGGTAAATTAAAGACATCCCAGCCTAAAGAACTGAAGGCCTACACTTCAAGTCAAAAAACATGAACATGTTCAGAAAGCAGGAATAAAAACTGTCTCTTTCAGGGGACAAATACAAACAGAACTTTCTTCATGAGAGAAAGGGGCATGTGGCCTGACAGTCATTTACTTGTGCACAAGTAACTTTGTACACAAGGTGAGCCTGTGAACACCTGGTGGTGGTCACACACACACACTGAATAGCTGCATCAAGATGTTAATATTTCTGATTTTCTGGTTGCGTTGAAGCTGACTTTAGGAGTTTTTCCACACATCTCGTCTTTCTTTTTTCTCCCAAACAAAATGTCAACAACATCTTATATTCTTAAAACTGTCCATCACTAAAAGATGTTTTCTGTTGCCCTAAACTCCATCATGCCTCTAGTGAACTAGAGGTATGGGTCATTTTGCCCTCAGCTCAGGAGACTTCAGGAGATAATTCTGCACAAAAGTTCTGTGCTTCGTGTCGTAGTGGTGCTTCACGTTATTAATTAATCAATTAATTAGTGCTTCATGTTCAGACCATATGAGGTCAAATGGTTTTGAACTGCCTGACGGAGGAATAAACATAAATTCCGTCCACTCATTGTTAACCAGCGGTTTTCCTCGTTCACCTCCCTTCATTTGGAGCTATGCTGTCTCCCTTCTTCTGTGCTCCTGTAGCAGTAAACTCACAGCTGTAGTGAGCTGTCTCACTTCCTGGTGCACTGACAGCACAGGGTAGACAAACGATCTGATGTGTGTAGGGTGTGTGATGTGTAGGGTTAAGTAACACTGTTTGGTGTAGGGTGTGTGTTGTGTAGGGTACAGTAACACTGTTTGGTGTAGGGTGTGTGATGTGTAGGGTAAAGTAACACTGTCTGGTGTAGGGTGTGTGTTGGTGTAGGGTAAAGTAACACTGGTGTAGGGTGTGTGATGTGTAAGGTAAAGTTACACTGTTTGGTGTAGGGTGTGTGATGTGTAGGGTAAAGTAACACTGTTTGGTGTAGGGTGTGTGATGTGTAAGGTAAAGTAACACTGTTTGGTGTAGGGTGTGTGATGTGTAGGGTAAAGTAACACTGTTTGGTGTAGGGTGTGTGTTGGTGTAGGGTAAACTAACACTGATGTAGGGTGTGTGATGTGTAGGGTAAAGTAACACTGTTTGGTGTAGGGAGTGTGATGTGTAAGGTAAAGTAACACTGTTTGGTGTAGGGTGTGTGATGTGTAGGGTAAAGTAACACTGTTTGGTGTAGGGTGTGTGATGTGTAGGGTAAAGTAACACTGGTGTAGGGTGTGTGATGTGTAGGGTAAAGTAACACTGTTTGGTGTAGGGTGTGTGATGTGTAGGGTAAAGTAACACTGTTTGGTGTAGGGTGTGTGATGTGTAAGGTAAAGTAACACTGTTTGGTGTAGGGTGTGTGATGTGTAGGGTAAAGTAACACTGTTTGGTGTAGGGTGTGTGATGTGTAGGGTAAAGTAACACTGGTGTAGGGTGTGTGATGTGTAGGGTAAAGTAACACTGTTTGGTGTAGGGTGTGTGATGTGTAGGGTAAAGTAACACTGTTTGGTGTAGGGTGTGTGTTGTGTAGGGTAAAGTAACACTGTTTGGTGTAGGGTGTGTGTTGGTGTAGGGTAAAGTAACACTGGTGTAGGGTGTGTGATGTGTGGGGTAAAGTAACACTGTTTGGTGTAGGGTGTGTGTTGGTGTAGGGTAAAGTAACACTGGTGTAGGGTGTGTGATGTGTAAGGTAAAGTTACACTGTTTGGTGTAGGGTGTGTGATGTGTAGGGTAAAGTAACACTGTTTGGTGTAGGGTGTGTGATGTGTAGGGTAAAGTAACACTGTTTGGTGTAGGGTGTGTGATGTGTAGGGTAAAGTAACACTGTTTGGTGTAGGGTGTGTGTTGTGTAGGGTAAAGTAACACTGTTTGGTGTAGGGTGTGTGTTGGTGTAGGGTACAGTAACACTGTTTGGTGTAGGGTGTGTGATGTGTAGGGTAAAGTAACACTGTTTGGTGTAGGGTGTGTGTTGGTGTAGGGTAAAGTAACACTGGTGTAGGGTGTGTGATGTGTAAGGTAAAGTTACACTGTTTGGTGTAGGGTGTGTGATGTGTAGGGTAAAGTAACACTGTTTGGTGTAGGGTGTGTGATGTGTAAGGTAAAGTAACACTGTTTGGTGTAGGGTGTGTGATGTGTAGGGTAAAGTAACACTGTTTGGTGTAGGGTGTGTGATGTGTAGGGTAAAGTAACACTGGTGTAGGGTGTGTGATGTGTAGGGTAAAGTAACACTGTTTGGTGTAGGGTGTGTGATGGGTAGGGTAAAGTAACACTGTTTGGTGTAGGGTGTGTGATGTGTAGGGTAAAGTAACACTGGTGTAGGGTGTGTGATGTGTAGAGTAAAGTAACACTGTTTGGTGTAGGGTGTGTGATGTGTAAGGTAAAGTAACACTGTTTGGTGTAGGGTGTGTGATGTGTAAGGTAAAGTAACACTGTTTGGTGTAGGGTGTGTGATGTGTAGGGTAAAGTAACACTGTTTGGTGTAGGGTGTGTGATGTGTAGGGTAAAGTAACACTGTTTGGTGTAGGGTGTGTGATGTGTAGGGTAAAGTAACACTGTTTGGTGTAGGGTGTGTGATGTGTAGGGTAAAGTAACACTGTTTGGTGTAGGGTGTGTGATGTGTAAGGTAAAGTAACACTGTTTGGCGTAGGGTGTGTGTTGGTGTAGGGTAAAGTAACACTGATGAGATGAAGTCACAAAACAAAAAGCAAAATTTCCAGGAAGCCAGAGACACAAAAATATGTAGGTCAGGGTAAAATGTTGGATTCAGGGGTGTCGCGGGATGTTGCAGTCTCTGACTGCCTTGTTCTATTTTACTTTGGTCATATTGCCAGGAAAAATGACACACGTTCCAAGTTGTCTGCAGGTGTGAGTGTGTGTGAGTGATTGTTTTCTTTCGTGTGGCTCCGTGGTGGGCCGGCATCATGCCCAGAGTGTCCCCCGCCTCTTGCCATAAGTCAGCTGGGATACGTTCCAGTAACCCCTGTGACCCCCAGAAGCAGAAAAAGCTGATAAAAAAGATGAATGAAAGAATGAATAACAATTAATACTCTATAATTTATTGTCCTGAATATGAAACAAAGAACATGAACACAATAATGAGATTATGTTAGATACACTTTAAAGGGACAGTAAAGTGAATTTTAAGTGACATATATGTTAATCATCATTATGAAAAAATAGAAGAAAAAATACATTTTGTATGTGTAGCATCATCCCTTTGGTCAGAAAAGCTTAAAATATAAAATAATGTCCCGTTTAGGTTTGCTGTGTGTATGGAAAAGTTAATCGTGCTACCGATGCTAGCGCAGTAGCCCATCAATGGGATTTTCCATATTATGTTAGCATTGAACTAGCAGCCACTCGTTACTGGTGGACTGTGTGGAGTTAATAACAACTCTAAATCTCGTGATAATCTGATCATAAAAACATTTATACAATACCTCCAGTAGCTCCATACTTTAATTAATTATCCACTAAACCTTGGGAATTCAGAATAAATACTATGGGTTGTCTGAAAATGATCTTACCTTCAAATCTCTTTGAAATCCTCCGAGGTAAAGTGTTCATGATGGATCCTCAGATCCTTGGTCATATTGACCCGGTTTATCCGTGCTCTCCATCTCCTTCCTAGCTTCCCAGAAGGTGTTCTAAAGAACGACGGGTCCTTTGTGTTTTCTTGATGTTCTGTTGACACAACCGTTCACCTCACAGGTAACCATGATATTTATGGAGTTAATCGCGTCGTGGATTGCATTGTTTCTTATGGCTGCTAAGCTATGTTGGTCACCAGTGACCTATGACCCCCACGTGACCACTGAATGCAGAAGCTGCTGCGGTGCAGATTTTACGCTTTTCTACCAAAGGGATGATGCTACACATCTTCTTCTTTTCCTTTCGGCTTTTCCCTTCAGGGGTCTCCACAGCGAATCAATTGCCTCCATCTAACCCTGTCCTTTGCATCCTCTTCTCTCACACCAACTACCTTCATGTCCTCTTTCACTACATCCATAAACCTCCTCTTTGGTCTTCCTCTAGACCTCCTGCCTGGCAGTTCAAAACTCAGCATCCTTCTACCAATATATTCACTATCTCTCCTCTGGACATGTCCAAACCATCTCAGTCTGGCCTCTCTGACTTTATCTCCAAAACCTCTAACATGTGCTGTCCCTCTGATGTACTCATTCCTGATCCTATCCTTCCTGGTCACTCCCAGAGAGAACCTCAGCATCTTCATCTCTGCTACCTCCAGCTCTGTCTCCTGTCTTTTCCTCAGTGACACTGTCTCTAGACCAAACAACATCGCTGGTCTCACCACAGTTTTGGACACCTTTCCTTTCATTTTAGCTGAAACTCTTCTATCACACATCACACCTGACACTTTTCTCCACCCATTCCATCCTGCCTGTACACGTTTCTTCACCTCTTTTCCACACTCTCCATTGCTCTGGACTGTTGACCCTAAGTACTTAAAATCCTCCACCTTCTTGATCTCTTCTCCCTGTAACCTCACTCTTCCACTTGGGTCCTTCTCATTCACACACATGTACTCTGTCTTACTGCGGCTAACCTTCATCCCTCTCCTTTCCAGGACAAACCTCCACCTCTCTAGCTTCTCCTCCACCTCGTCCCTACTCTCACTGCAGATCACAATGTCATCTGCAAACATCATAGTCCATGGAGATTCCTGTCTAACCTCGTCTGTCAGCCTGTCCATCACCATAGCAACAAGAAGGGGCTCAGAGCTGATCCCTGATGCAGTCCCACCTCCACCTTGAACTCCTCTGTCACACCTACAGCACACCTCACCACTGTCTTACAATCCTCATACATGTCCTGCACCGCTCTAACATACTTCTCTGACACTCCAGACTTCCTCATACAATACCACAGTTCCTCTCTGGGCACCCTGTCATAAGCTTTCTCCAGATCTACAAAAACACAATGCAGCTCCCTCTGGCCTTCTCTGTACTTCTCTATCAACATCCTCAGAGCAAATACTGCATCTGTAGTACTCTTTTTTGGCATGAAACCATACTGCTGCTCACAAATGTTCACTTCTGCCCTTAGTCTAGCTTCCACTACTCTTTCCCATAACTTCATTGTATGGCTCATCAGCTTTATTCCTCTGTAGTTGCCACAACTCTGCACATCTCCCTTGTTCTTAAAAATGGGCACCAGCACACTTCTCCTCCACTCCTCAGGCATCTTCTCACTATCTAAGATCCTGTTGAACAACCCAGTCAGAAACTCTACTGCCACCTCTCCTAGACACTTCCAAACCTCTACAGGTATATCATCAGGACCGACTGCCTTTCCACTCTTCATCCTCTTCAGTGCTCTCCTCACTTCATCCTGACTAATCTTTGCTACATCCTGGTCCACAACAGTCACCTCTTCTAGTCTTTGTTCTCTCTCATGATGATGCTACACATATAAAATGTATTTTTTCTTCTATTTTTCATAATGATGAATAACATATATGTCACTTAAAATTAACTTTAGGGTCCCTTTAATGATCTGAAACTGGGAAATTCACAAAAGGAACCGCTGAGATTTGAACCTTAAATGTCCTGTTTATTAGAGGCACTTTAACCAATGAGGCCACAGTCAGAATAGTAAACTTAAAAAAAACAAGTTTGTGACAACAATCCAGAATTCAATGTGGACTGAAAAACGTTCAAGAGCTTTTATTTTATTTATTTTTATTTATTTATTTTTTGCACGTTTTCATTAAGTTTTTCTGGGTCTCCGTTCAGGGCAAGAAGATGCGTATGTAAATAATGACGTCACAGACCATCTGTGATTGGCTCAGGCACCCGACGGGTCCACGTGCTGTGGTTCCAGCTGACGGCCGGTAGATGGCGCCAGAGCCGGGGGTGGTAGGGGGAGGGGCTCGGCTTTGTTGGAGCACCGAAGGCTTAACGGCGGCGGGTCGGTTCCACCGGACACGGGCCGAGTCCAGTTCCGCCGGGGGGAGAGAGATGTTCTGGATCTGGAGCGGCAGGAGGAACCGGCAGGAGCCCCGCCCCGGAGACGTAAGCCCTACCGGGACTCATTCACACCCCCGGGGCGCGTTGGTCGGTCCGTGAGGGACGGTCCGGTTCCGTTCAGCTCGGGGGTTCCGTTGCGCAACAAGTACGATGACGTCAGAGTGGAACCCCCGTGAGGTGAAGTGTAGCGCGCGACCATCCCCACGGCGTTCCGGTGTCGCGGTTTGGAACGTCACGTGGTTCGTTGTGTGAGCAGCTGGTGATTGGTGAACGTGTTTACGAACAATCCATCTGGTCAGCACACACACACACACACACACACACACACACACACACACACACACACACACACACACACACACACACACACTGATGGTGAGGTGAGGGGGGGGTCAGTTCTTCCCTGAAGGCTGAACTCTGTCACGAGTCCTTCTTGAACACTTGACCCCCCCCCAGACCATGTCTTGATGTTGTCACCAACCTTCAGGTTCTGGTCACCCAGCGGGTTCTCCTGTCACTGACTGGACATGAAGGATAATTTGGGATCGTTTCCATGGCAACATGCGTGAGTACACCATGTGTGTCTGTCTGTTTCTCAGATCCAGTGATGGTCTGTTGTCCAAACCAGGAGATGCAGCTTGGACTCTGACCTGCAGCCCCCCTCATGAGTCCTAGATGAACATCAGGCTCCTCCCTCATGGTCTGACCTTGAATGTCATTGAGACCATCCAGCGTCCTGGTCGTCATGGAGATCCACAGCCTTCTCCGTCTCACTGTGGCCTTGCTGGGGTTTCTCAGCCCCTGCCTGACGGGACCCCCTCCCAGGGTCTCCTTCTCTCTGGGTGAGTCAGAACTTTAAGGCTCGTCTAGTCTGTGGAAGACTTTGTGAGAGCTTAGACGGGTTCCTCTGGTCGTAAAGGTCCAGGTAGATGTTTTCTCTTCAATTCCTTTAACAGCTGCAGTTTGTAACTTCTCATCTTATTGCAGGTTAATATTAATGTCTGGTTGATGATGTGAAACTTTTAAGTGTGATAAACACAAAAAAGAGAAGAATCCAGGACGATTCAAACACTTTTGTTCAGCTTTGTGTACATTAGCATGTATTTTACTTAAAGGTGTGTATTGATTGATAGTATTGATTTATCAGAGCACATAGACAAGCAGCAGTCGCTTGTCGTGACTTGAGATGAGACCAGTTGGATGTTTAAATGATGTTCTGAACCTGAGTGTCACCTGTGGAACACCAGGTACCCCTGGGAGACGTGTCACCCGCTTCACCAGTCCTGATGTCAGCAACACCACCACACTCCTCCTCAGTGATGATGAAGAGACACTCTATGTAGGAGCACGGGACGCGGTGCTAGCGCTGGATGTTAGCCACAAGGATGCTATCACACTGAGAGGAAAGGTGGGTAATCACCGCTTTGTGTTGGTGACCAGCTGGTGTGAACAATTAGCACGTCCCTGTTGTCACCCCGTGTTTGTCTCCACCGTGGTGATGTATAAAAACCCTCAGCGTTCATGAAAGGAGGTGAAGTTCAGAGTGGATTCCCTACAGAAGATGTAAAGAGAAGGATTTCAGATCAATAGACTGATTGACAGACGGACACTGATGTTCACTGACGTTCAGTCTGAAGTTCATGTTGATAGTCTTGATGAGTTGTAACTTGTAAATGATGAACATTCATCTCTAACGTTCCCGTTCCACAGTAACTATATTTGATATGAGGTTCACCACAGTCCCCCCCCCCCGTACATCAGATAATGTTCAGCGATGTGTGTGTGTGTGTTATGAATCCCAGATGACGTTTGTTCTCCTCTTCCAGCTGGACTGGAGTCCTTCAGAGAAAGACCTGGAACAATGTTCCATGAAAGGCAAGAAAATGGTGAGTATCCCATCGAATCTGGTGAACCGGTCGAAGCCACGAGATCTCAATGGCTTGTTGTCATTTCTAGGAACTGTTCTGTCCAGGATCGTCTTTACCTGGTTGAGTTACCGCTAGTCTGTTTGCTAGTTCTCTGCTCCTTAGAGACACGTTCAAACCAGCAGCTATGAAGAAGATCTGCAGTTAATCCTGACTCGAGTTGTGTTGTTTCCCCTGCATCTGGAAGCACAATGGCCTGATGGGAAACTGTCGTGTCAAACCCTGTAGTGTTTTCTACCAATCGGCATGTTTCGGCATACGGTCCCACCCCTCAAGAGTTCTGGTAAATCTGAAAAGTTCTGCCCCCCTGAGTACTTTTTTCAGGGAGGGTGTGGGTATAGAGACAGGTGTGTCTCTGGGTAATTTCCTTGGAAACACTCCGGGGTTTTTAAACTGGGGAAACGGTGGAGGAGGAGCTGCTGTTGGACTCCTGTTGGTTAGAGCTCTGGAGCCGCTGAGGTTTCCACCGCGTTCATCTGCTTCCCTAATTAAAAATCTGACACGCCAACCTTTTGTTTGAATGTTCCGTTTATTTTCCATGGAACGTGTCCAATAGTTTGAACATTACAATATTCAGCGTTCAGCTTTACACGATCAACGATCAGAGAACTGGTGATGCGTCCGGGCAGAAAACCCACCGGCCAACCATTGGTTCCTATTTAAAGCTGGTGACCCCTGATCCCCAGGAGCTCCGTTTGGCTCCTTCAACATCCACACAAGTACTGTCAGAAAATATTTCTATATATTCAAATCAAACAAATTTCAAAGTAAAATGAATGGTTTCTTTTTTTAGATGAAGGTTTACTGTGGGGAAACGAGTTAGTTGGGTAGCTCTGTTCTCTAAAGATCAAGATTTATCCAAACGTTCTGCTTAAAACACATTTTTCTCTGCTTTGGTTTAACAAACATTTAACTTGTGTTTTTCAGAGCGACTGTCCAAACTTCATTCGTGTGCTACAGTTTCTGAACTCGACTCACATCTACGCCTGTGGAACGTTTGCCTTCAGTCCACACTGCACCTCCATCGTGAGTTTAATTTACACCATTAACACTGTGTGGTTCACCACTGTGAGGTTCACCACTGTGAGGGTCAACACTGTGAGGGTCAACACTGTGAGGGTCAACACTGTGAGGGTCAACACTGTGAGGGTCAACACTGTGAGGGTCAACACTGTGAGGGTCAACACTGTACCAATAGTTAAAGTAATGCTGTTTGAACCTTCATCCGGTCACATTCAGGGGTTTTTGTGGGTTGTAAATCTGCCAACACTAATAGTTTGTCAGTCATGACCACAGAAGGGTATGTAGTATATTAGTGTTGTGTTCAGGAGATCCATAACCAGGAGCTGTGGGCCTGTTCCATGTTGTCACAGATGGAATGCTGATTCAAGCCTTCAAAGATCCTCAGGTGACGTCCTGAACGTTGAACATTCCATGAGTAGAACCAGAGAGAACATCTCTGTTCTGTCCAGCATCAGGCAGCTCAGGGCCAAATACTGGTTTTCCTTCACGGCTCCTTCTGTCAGAATGTCCTTCAGGATGAACTCAGGTTCCTCTCCAAGCGTCTCTGGTATCTCGGTGCGTGTCTCACGCAGTTGAGCCCTTAAGGCCTCCTCCTTCAGCTCCACCGCTTCCTCCAGTCGCCACCAGCAGAATCCCAGGATGTTGCTGAGCCGCCACCGACCCCATGACCACATGCCAGAGATGTCCAGTTGGCCCTCACCTTGAATTTTCTTCCTGTGTGTGCAGAACTCAGAGACGTTAACGATGAACCTCAAGCTGGATGAAGGGCGGGGTCGCTGCCCGTATGACCCCTACCAACGCAACACCGCCATTATCGTGGGTAAGACCGAGTCACAACGGCTTCAACGGCTGAAAGTGTGGATGTGATTTTTGATGATTGGTGTTCCAAACATGTGACTCTGAAGACACACATCACCTCGTCTGTCATACAAGACCAGTGACTGTCTGTGTGTCTCTCAACAAATTATAATCAAGAAAAAAAAAAAAAAATCAGAAATCACTCAGGTGAAACAGGAAGCACAAACAAAGCAGGAAATAAAAAGACGCCAGCTTCTACTGAAAAAATAGCAAATATAGTGATTGATTGAATGTCAACTGGTTTGGTTTTAAACTGGAAGAAAATGGGATCCACGACAAAACAAACCCTATTTTAACAATATTTTAACAGTATCTTTCAATAAGATAATAAGTATATACTTTGTTATAAAATATACATATATTTGATATACAGTATCTATATATTTGTGTGTTTTTTAGTATATAACCCCACTGTGTTCCACAGATGGAGAGCTTTACACGGGCACTGTGGCGGACTACCGGGGGAACAGGCCAGTGATCTCCAGACACCTCAGTGGGGGGGTCCATGTGGACCTGAAGCTGGACGACACATTGGGATGGCTGGAGGGTGGGTGTGTTCAGCAGCAGACGCTGATGACGATGTAGAGGCTGAGGTCAGAGGTCATTATGCATGGAGGCTGACAGACAGAACAGGGTGATGGAGTGGTGATAGAGGCTATTGTTGCTTATGGAATAGTTTTTCCAGAGCACATCTCACACGTTTTCCATACTATCTTTACTAAACATTGTATTTGATCCATGACACGTGTTTTTTAAACGTTGAATGCTCTCAAGAATGTTTTTATTGTTTGCGTGTTACAGTGATGAAGGTGTGAAGGGTGTCTGTCAAACTCAGTAACACCAGTCTAAACGTACATGAGCTCTGTGGCTGAGGTGTGACATTCATTCTCATTATATTTGGTTTGTCAGTGGTAACCTGTGGCTGGAGGTGACCCGGTGGGACCTTTTTAACGTTTCTTTGCTTTGCTAACCGTAACACATGACTTTCAATACTTATTTCAATAAGTGATGTACTCTTTCCAATCCTGTCGGTTGATTATTGAGGTGACTTCAGGTAATATTTGTCTGTCCAGATGATTTTTGAGAAGCTTTCACTCCATTTTGTTCAGCTATCTGTCCACTAACATGTTTGGTCGTGTGTTTTCCTGTAGATCCAACCTTCATCAGCTCCAGCTTCATTGCTGATGAGGAGAAAATCTACTTCTTCTTCAGTGAAGTGGGCAGAGAGTATGACTTTGTGGACAAATTCATTGTGTCCCGTGTTTCTCAGATCTGCATGGTAAGGGTTAAACGTCCTGGTGTGTGTACAGACGTCTGGTCTCACCACACACACCTCTAGTGTTCAACAAAGGCTGCGTGTTTTCACATTGTTTGTCTATTTCCTGACACATTTCTTATGTTGAACAGATAACCCCTAACCTTTAACCCCTAACCCTAAACTATAACTCCCCTAACTAAACGTTTGAGTGTGTGTGTGTGTGTGTGTGTGTGTGTGTGTGTGTGTGTGTGTGTGTGTGTGTGTGTGTGTGTGTGTGTGTGTGTGTGTGTGTGTGTGTGGACTCGTCGGCCTGACTGGTTTTGCAGCTGCACTGATTCCTTCTCTGTTCCCGTGTCAGAGTGATGTGGGGGGGCAGCGGACCCTCCAGAGACGCTGGACCACGTTTGCTAAAGCTCAGCTCCTGTGCCAGGCTGAGAACGAGCTGCCCTACAATGTGCTCCAGGACATGGACACCCTCCCACCAGCAGAGGGCGCACAGACAGATGACACCCTCTTTTATGGCATCTTCACCTCCCAGTGGTCAGTATGCTACATGTATGAAGAGAGATGTGTGTCTGGGGTCTGACCTGCTGCTAAATGAATATGTGTATACGTGTATATAGAATGAGTGTGTGTGTGTAACTCATATAACACATATTCTCCATACGGTCTGTCCATCTGCAGGTCAGTGACCTCTGGGCGATCAGCTGTGTGTTCGTTCCGTCAGGCTGACATCAGCTCCGCTTTCAGTGGAAACTATAAAGTCCTGAACCGAGACACCTTAAGGTGGAGCACACGGGTTCAGGAGAAGGTGGCCAACCCAGGAGAAGTGAGACACACACACACACACACACACACACACACACACACACACACACACGTAGACACATGCAAAGACACACACACACAACAATAATCCGTGTTGTTACTGTAGTGTTACTGTAGTGTTGTTACTGTAGTGTTACTGTAGTGTTGTTACTGTAGTGTTACTGTAGTGTTACTGTAGTGTTGTCACTGTAGTGTTACTGTAGTGTTGTTACTGTAGTGTTACTGTAGTGTTGTTTCTGTAGTGTTACTGTAGTGTTGTTACTATAGCGTTACTGTAGTGTTACTGTAGTGTTGTTACTGTAGTGTTACTGTAGTTTTGTTACTGTAGTGTTGTTACTGTAGTGTTACTGTAGTGTTGTTACTGTAGTGTTACTGTAGTGTTGTTACTGTAGTGTTGTTACTGTAGTGTTGTTAATGTAGTGTTACTGTAGTGTTACTGTAGTGTTGTTACTGTAGTGTTACTGTAGTGTTGTTACTGTAGTGTTACTGTAGTGTTACTGTAGTGTTGTTAATGTAGTGTTACTGTAGTGTTGTTACTGTAGTGTTGTTACTGTAGTGTTACTGTAGTGTCACTGTAGTGTTGTTACTGTAGTGTCACTGTAGTGTTGTTACTGTAGTGTTACTGTAGTGTTGTTACTGTAGTGTTGTTACTGTAGTGTTACTGTAGTGTTACTGTAGTGTTGTTACTGTAGTGTTGTTAATGTAGTGTTACTGTAGTGTTGTTACTGTAGTGTTGTTACTGTAGTGTTACTGTAGAGTTGTTACTGTAGTGTTACTGTAGAGTTACTGTAGTGTTGTTACTGTAGTGTTACTGTAGTGTTGTTACTGTAGTGTTACTGTAGTGTTACTGTAGTGTTGTTACTGTAGTGTTACTGTAGTGTTACTTTAGTGTTGTTACTGTAGTGTTACTGTAGTGTTGTTACTGTAGTGTTGTTACTGTAGTGTTACTGTAGTGTTGTCACTGTAGTGTTACTGTAGTGTTGTTACTGTAGTGTTACTGTAGTGTTGTTTCTGTAGTGTTACTGTAGTGTTGTTACTATAGCGTTACTGTAGTGTTACTGTAGTTTTGTTACTGTAGTGTTGTTACTGTAGTGTTACTGTAGTGTTGTTACTGTAGTGTTACTGTAGTGTTGTTACTGTAGTGTTGTTACTGTAGTGTTACTGTAGTGTTACTGTAGTGTTGTTACTGTAGTGTTGTTACTGTAGTGTTGTTACTGTAGTGTTACTGTAGTGTTGTTACTGTAGTGTTGTTACTGTAGTGTTGTTACTGTAGTGTTGTTACTATAGTGTTACTGTAGTGTTACTGTAGTGTTGTTACTGTAGTGTTGTTACTATAGTGTTACTGTAGTGTTACTGTAGTGTTACTGTAGTGTTACTGTAGTGTTGTTACTGTAGTGTTACTGTAGTGTTGTTACTGTAGTGTTGTTACTATAGTGTTACTGTAGTGTTACTGTAGTGTTGTTACTGTAGTGTTACTGTAGTGTTGTTACTGTAGTGTTACTGTAGTGTTGTTACTGTAGTGTTGTTACTGTAGTGTTGTATCAGCAGAAGCTTCCTAACCTGATGACTGTGTGGATTCTCACTATGAAGGAGTTCATAACGTCATTATTAGTCCATATGTCTTCATTGTGTTGACATCTAAACAGTTCTGTCATAAACATGTAAACAGTTCTGTCATAAACATGTAAACAGTTTTGTCATAAACATGTAAACAGTTCTGTCATAAACATGTAAACAGTTCTGTCATAAACATGTAAACAGTTCTATCATAAACATGTAAACAACACGCTGTCTGTGCAGTGTGGTCTCCACAACGCGTCGGACAACGCCCTGCGCTTCGTCAAAGACAACTTCCTGGCTGACAGGAGTGTGTTTCCGTCTGGGCGGGGCCCCACCCTGGTGTCTGCTGACCACACCTACACCCACCTAACCGTCCACAGAGTCCACGCCCCCCACAGCAGGGCCTACACCGTCCTGTTCCTGCTCACAGGTAGGACCCCCCCCACCCCCCCACATGTGTTATCACTGGGGAACACAGACCCTGATGATATGTTCTCATGTGTCTCAGACTCTGGGTTCCTACACAAAGCGGTGCTGTTGCCGGGGGGTGTCCACATCGTGGAGGAGCTCCAGGTGTTTGAGCCCCCCCAGCCCATCCTGAGCATGAAGCTCTCCATCTCTAAGGTACGGGGTCAGGATGGAGCTCAGCTCAGGGTTCAGCAGTCAACTGAGAACTCAGCAGGGAGGAAAGGGTTAATCACTTCACCAACTGACAGCGATGGTGTGAAGTCGTCTGAAGATTATTGATGAGTATTGATGAGTATTGATGGTTACTGATGAGTATTGATCCCTGGTTCTGCCTGCAGGGCTTGGTCTACGTGGGCACGTCGGGGGGCGTGGTCGGGGTCCCGGCTGCTAACTGCTCGTTCTACTGGACCTGTGCTCAGTGCGTTTTGGCTCGAGACCCCTTCTGTGGTTGGGACCCCATCAGCAGGGCCTGTGTGGGGGCCTCCAGCGACCACACCCACCTGTTAGTGCACCACACGTTCACAAACCATCAAATAATAACGTCCGTTAGTCCACTTGTTTTTATTGGTTTCTTGTAAAAAGCTCATCAGGCAAATCAAAATTCATTGAAAGAATGAAGAGAATTTTCTTCCAGATTAACTTTGTGAAATTTGCATTTCTAAAACAATCAGTGTAAATATTCAAAGATGTGTTCAGTTTAAAAAGATGTTTGAAGACAAATCTGTCAAAAGAAATGTCAAACATCAGGATCACAAACTCCAGTTATAAGCTTTGAAAATAAACAAATGTACAACAACTCAAATGTTAAATACGTTTATGAGTTGTGGTTTGTGACAGAATTATAATAAATAGATTAACATCAAGAAAAACTCATTAAAATAGCACTGGAATCATCATCCAGAGTATCATCCAGAGTATCATCCAGAGTATCATCCAGAGTATCATCCAGAGTATCATCCAGAGTATCATCCAGAGTATCAGAGTATCATCCAGAGTATCATTCAGAGTATCATTCAGAGTATCATCCAGAGTATCATCCAGAGTATCATCCAGAGTATCATCCAGAGTATCATCCAGAGTATCATCCAGAGTATCATCCAGAGTATCATCCAGAGTATCATCCAGAGTATCAGAGTATCATCCAGAGTATCATCCAGAGTATCATCCAGAGTATCATCCAGAGTATCATCCAGAGTATTATCCAGAGTATCAGAGTATCATCCAGAGTATCATCCAGAGTATCAGAGTATCATCCAGAGTATCATCCAGAGTATCATCCAGAGTATCATCCAGAGTATCAGAGTATCATCCAGAGTATCATCCAGAGTATCATCCAGAGTATCATCCAGAGTATCATCCAGAGTATCATCCAGAGTATCAGAGTATCATCCAGAGTATCATCCAGAGTATCATCCAGAGTATCATCCAGAGTATCATCCAGAGTATCAGAGTATCATCCAGAGTATCATCCAGAGTATCATCCAGAGTATCATCCAGAGTATCAGAGTATCATCCAGAGTATCATCCAGAGTATCATCCAGAGTATCAGAGTATCTTACCAGATTACTGGGATTGGTTCTTGTTAATGATTCCATGTCTTCATCTGGAAAAATGTGTCATCAGAACAAGTTTGTTACCTTCATGTCAGAGAGAGAGACGGTGTGTAGATGTGAAGCCAGCGTCTGTCTGACGGGTGTTGTTCTGATGGGTGTTGTCCCCCCCAGAGGCCAGGACGTAGACGGGGGAAATGTGAAGGGGGTCTGCGGCATCTCGTCGATGGACAGAGATCGATTCTGTCCCAACAAACGATCATCAGGTCAGAGACGCACAAATAAATCACAGCATGAAAGTGGAGAATTGTTTCTTCACGTTGTATCCTCTGGAAGAGTCCATGTCATGTTGTTGTTATTGTTGTTGTTATTGTAGTTGTTTTTGTTGTTATTGTTGTTGTTTATGTTGTGGCGTGACCCGGGGTTGGGTGTGTCTGCTGGAGGTCCTGATGCTCTCACCTGTGGGTCAGGTGTGTGTCCTCCAGGTGAGCTGGTGTGGGTGTCTCTGAACGAGGTGGTGCGCCTGCAATGTCCCGCCGCGTCCCGACTGTCCCGGCAGACGTGGGAGCGCCCCAACAGCCGCCTGAGCCCAGACCTGTACCTGCACCTGGAGGACGGGGGTCTGAGCTTCGTGGCCACGCCCACCACCCTGGGACACTACCTCTGCCTTTCCTCTGAACACGGACACGAGCAAACGATGGCCGTCTATCACGTCAAGCAGAAGAGCAGCCCATTGGCTCAAACCCCATCTGGTGCTGACTCGAGGCCCCGGGTGGACCCCGTATCCCCCACGAGGGTCGTGACCCGGCCCCGACCTGGACCTGGACCCGACACCACTGTGGTACCTAAAAGAACTGAAGCAAAGCCCACGCGGTCCAACAGGGGCAGCACCAGACCGCCGGGCCCAAACCTGACCCTGAGGGCAGACGGGGCGTGGCAGAAAGACTCTGGACATCAGGGGGGCGTGCCACCGCTCCCGCTGCAGGGCCCCTGTTACCTGAGGGAGCTGGTGCTGGTGTCGGTGCTGCTGGTGCTCTGCCTCAGCCTCCTCATCACCAGCTTCCTGTACGCCGTCAGGCAGCGCTGCCACCGACGCACTGCCCCCCAGGTGGCCACGCCCACCAGAGACCCCGACAGGAGGACCCCCACGGAGCAGGACAACCCCAGGGGGAACCTGTTCCTGAGCAAACGCAACGGCCCCGCCCTGCACAGCAGCCCCCCCGGGGGCTTCCTCTCTAACGGGGCTACTGCAGGCCCCAACGGGCGTCTGCCAAACATCCCTGTCTGAACTGTCTGGTGATGGGGGGGCCATCCCAGTGACCCCAGTCTGTTTACTGGACTTCTGTGGTATGATGTGGGTGTAGGACGTTGATGTGGAGCTGAAGTTCAACACATGGGAGAAGATCACGTCCATGAAATCACTAATTCAGTTATGGTCTATCGGTACTCTGAGCTCAGTGAAGGTTTGTTCCTCATCCTGTTTGAACCCGTCCTGGAGACCAGAGGCAGCAACTTCCTGTCGTCATTCGTCCCCATGACAAAACTGTTACACTGAAATGTTCATGTGCTGAGTTAGTGTGACGGGATGAATCACGTGCTGAATAAAAGTCAATGAAAACTTCCAGGTGACATTTATGAAATTTTATTCAATTATTTAGTAAAGCTCTTCTCCTCCTCTTCCTCCTCCTCCCCCCCACCCCCCAGGGGTCGCCGCAGCCAATCAGTGTCCTCCATCTAACCCTGTCTTCTGCATCCTCTTCTCTCACACCAACTACCTTCATGTCCTCTTTCACTACATCCATAAACCTCCTCTTTGGTCTTCCTCTAGGCCTCCTGCCTGGCAGTTCAAAACTCAGCATCCTTCTACCAATATATTCACTATCTCTCCTCTGGACATGTCCAAACCATCTCAGTCTGGCCTCTCTGACTTTATCTCCAAAACCTCTAACATGTGCTGTCCCTCTGATGTACTCATTCCTGATCCTATCCTTCCTGGTCACTCCCAGAGAGAACCTCAGCATCTTCATCTCTGCTACCTCCAGCTCTGTCTCCTGTCTTTTCCTCAGTGACACTGTCTCTAGACAAGGGGTCGGCAACCACCGGCTCCGGAGCCACATGTGGCTCTTTAGTGCCTCCCTTGCGGCTCCCTGGAGATTAATCACAAAATAAAAAAATAATACTCATGATCATTATCGTGTTGTTTAAAAATTTAGTCAGGCACCTTCTAGGACAGCTCAGATGCACTGTGGGGTCCTAAGCGATTGTTGCCCCAGCTTTAAAAAGCAGTGGTGATTGGTTTGCAGCACAGTGGGCGGGTGATGAGTGATGTGACAAGAGTCCTGACCAATCGGATGAGACTCCAGGTACCTCTGGCCACCTGAGGGCGGGTCTACTTGGGTCTACTCCTTGCCATCAGCCAGGCACTACCACTCTGTCCTGGGGGGCTGCTGGACCGTGTCAGGTTGAGAGAGAGTCACGAGGATTCCACATTGTGTTTAATAAAGGACAGCAGCGCTGTGGCCATTCAGTGGTGAGTGGAGGAGGTCCGCTGCTTGTCGGTACACATATATGTGCATATATATGAGTTCATAGACAGACGGGAATTGAAAGTCGCGCTAGCCACGCTAGCTGCGTTAATTGCGTTAGCCACGCTAATCGTGCTAGCTGTGCTCGTGAGGCTGGTCGTGTTAGCCACGCTAATCGTGCTAGCTGCTCTAGTGAGGCTGGTCGTGTTCGCCACGCTAATCATGCTAGCAGTGCTAGTGAGGCTGGTCGTGTTAGCCACACTAATTGTGCTAGCTGCGCTAGTGAGATTGGTCGTGTTAGCCACGCTAATCGTGCTAGCTGTGCTAGTGAGGCTGGTCATGTTAGCCACGCTAATTGTGCTAGTTGCGCTAGTGAGGCTGGTCGTGTTAGCCATGCTAGGTGATCTGGTCACGTGAATCGCTCCAGCCATGCCGGCTGCTAATTGCACTGTTAATAATAGCGATGTGAATACTGTAGTTATTATTATTGATCCAAACGAGTGTGTTCCTGTGTGGGTTTGTTCAGCCTTATTATGTGTAATATTATGTATGTGTATATAATATTATATTATTATGTGTAATATTATGTATGTATATATAATATTATATTATTATGTGTAATATTATGTATGTATCTATAATATTATTATGTGTAATATTATGTATGTATATATAATATTATATTATGTGTAATATTATGTATGTATATATAATATTATATTATTATGTGTAATATTATGTATGTATATATAATATTATATTATTATGTGTAATATTATGTATGTATATATAATATTATTATGTGTAATATTATGTATGTATATATAATATTATTATGTGTAATATTATGTATGTATATATAATATTATTATGTGTAATATTATGTATGTATATATAATATTATATTATTATGTGTAATATTATGTATGTATATATAATATTATATTATTATGTGTAATATTATGTATGCTTGGCCTGAATCCAGAATCTCTTCCATCCGTTGGATGGAGGCGATTCTGGAGAGCAGTGAACTCCAAAACCAAGTCGTTCATGAAATTATGTTCTGTAATGCTAAAAGCTACTGATTAAATGCCAGAAATCAGCTGTTCCCTGTGTGGTGCCTGCTCTCTGACCGGAGTTACCGCTGTGGATAAGGTGGTTCCAACACACAACCGTCCTCCCGATTATTTCTCCAATAGATGGTGATTACACGAAGGACTCATTAAAATAATGAAAACAAAACAATACAGAAAGTTAGACATGCTTCTCTCTGCAAAGACAGTGAAGGAAAGAAGAAGCAACATCACCAGTCAGCAAATCTAGGACATTAATTCAACTCCATTATCAATGTAACATGAACAGACAGTATGTAAACTCCAACGAGTCACAAGAAGAAATGATAGTTGATAGCACTGCTAGTTTAGAACACGTTACCTAAACATGCTCAATAAAAGTCTGCAGGAGCAGAAACACTGTTTTGTCATTGGAGCTCCAGCTGACTGTATTCGTCAGGGATGAACAGCGAGGCTCTCACCCCCCCTCCCTGAAAGAGTCCAGAGACGTTCATCACCATCACACACTGAACAGGGATTACTGTGTTTAGGAGCGATCGTCGATATGTGAGCTGCTGGGAGCAGATATAACAAGTTCATCAAAGCAACAAAACAATACAGTAATTTAGTAATGAAGGTAAACTTAAAGCACCAAATCTGGTACAACAGAGTCACGTGGTGTCACTCTCTCCAGGACGCGCTGCATGGAAAATAGATAATGAATCTCATTATGCATTGTACACTAGTTAATCAATTTGATATGTTAATATAGCTAATATAGACACTCAGAGCTTGTGTTGCCTTTATACAAAGCTTAGAATTTTTTTCGGCTCCTGACAGGTTTGATTTTAGGGTTTTTTTTGGTTCAATTTGGCTCTTTGAACGTTTAAGGTTGCCGACCCCTGCGATGATGTTTGGTCTAGACTCTAGACCAAACAACATCGCTGGTCTCACCACAGTTTTGTACACCTTTCCTTTCATTTTAGCTGAAACTCTTCTATCACACATCACACCTGACACTTTCCTTCACCCATTCCATCCTGCCTGTACACGTTTCTTCACCTCTTTTCCACACTCTGCAGGTCATTAATTTTAACAGAAGACATGAAGACAAACAAACTGCTGGAAGAAGTGATGGATAGATAAACCTACCCTGTGACCACAACCTCTCACCGTCAGTCGTGTTGTCCACACCAGCAGCAGGACAAACAGCAGTACAGACTGACCCACAGACTGGTACCCACTGACCCACAGACCGACTGACCCATAGAGGAGGCCCAATGCTTTACTCCAGTCTAAAGTTTTTCCACTATTGAAAACTGAAATCCACCTTTTACAACAATAGAAATGTCCATTGATTGCTGTAGAAGGCTGACACTGTGACAATGTGTGTGACATTGGGTGTGACATTGTGTGTGACATTATGTGTGACATTGTGTAACATTATGTGTGACATTGTGTAACACTGGGTGTCATATTTATTGGGGGATAGTAAAGGAATGTTTGTTTTGAGCATGTCAACCGTTTTTAAACTTGACAAAGTAAATAAACGTGTAAAGGTTCGTCAGAAACATCCCAACATGTAGTCCTTAATGTAAAACAATAATGGATCCATCAGCAATGAAGACATGATCCTAATCAATCAGGACAAATCGATTGTGAAGATGATCCGTTCTTCAGCTCACTCCTCTTGGGGTGTTGAAGCGTGATGGTGTCTCAGTTCAGTCTGACCCTGAACAGCTGTCACAACAAGACAACGCAAACCGCTGAGTCAGCAGACACAGTTCAGAGGTGACTTAGAAAGCTTGGTCACATGTACAACAAACATTTTGTTCCAAAGCAACTTTAGTCCTCTTGCTGGCTCTTCAATGTGCTTATATATTTAGGAAGCTGGAAAACATGCAAAAGATACATTATCTAGAGAATATAGAATAATGACACAAAATCCAAAAGAGATTCACGCAAAAACGAAGAAAATTTGCACTTTATTGTTGGAGAAATTATCTGTAGTGGTTC
The DNA here is from genome assembly GCA_013358685.1 of Antennarius maculatus. Taxonomy (NCBI): domain Eukaryota; kingdom Metazoa; phylum Chordata; class Actinopteri; order Lophiiformes; family Antennariidae; genus Antennarius; species Antennarius maculatus. The sequence goes on along the minus strand of CM023622.1, from coordinate 875,551 downwards.
AAGGACTGTGGTCGGGTGTTGGTAGCAGTTTGTTTTCATGGTGGTACCAAAGCCCTAGAGGATTGTTTCACAAAGCAGTTTCAACAAACTCTTTGAGTTAAATCCTTGACTCTGACTTGATCTAGTCTGAGTTTGGAAACGTGTCATTTCCACAATGACTGTTTGGAGTTAGTTTAATCAATGTGAAGTATTTTCACTTGGAGTCAAGCTCCTGTAACATAACTGTAAAAAGCCATCGTTAATGTAGCCTGAGTCGACGAGTAACCACGGCAACAGGCAAGAGGCGGTCCACATATTTCACAACAGTCTAAGTAGAGATTTTCATGCAGGCATACGGTGAGTTTGAACATGTTTTAGATGCATTCCTGCAATCCTGTGAACTCCTCCTTGATGGCTCTGATGGGTTTACTTCCTGTGAGGGGGGCAGCAGCTCAGTCCACCAAGTCTTGGGCTGGGGACCGGAGGGTGGCCGGCTCAAGAACCACATGGACCAAAAATAATGGAGTGTGAATTAGCAGTTGAAGAGGTAGAACGTGAAACGGTATCGTTCAAAAAGATACCTGGATAGGACAGGACACCTAAATGTGGTTCTAATGCTCATCTCCTAATTAATATTTAATTTTCTGTGAATTAATACTGCACCTCCATCAATGAGATCCTCATCAAAACGACACGCCCTCACCTTCTGACTTACTGAGAGAATGAAATGTGAGCGTTGGCTTCATGGGGTAAAACCTGCCCCTGACCAGGGTAGCTCCAGTGAGTCTGTTGTTGAGGGTATTTCTCTGTCTCCTGTTAGAGGGAGGTGCTTTAGTTACTTCAGGAGCTTCTGTTATTTCTCTTTCTTTGCTTTTCCTGCTAAAATTACATTGACCCTTCAAATGCTTGCAAGATACTGCCTCTGTCTTTGTGCTTCTGCTCGACTGGTGGGGAACCAGTATGGAAGACAGGAAGTCCAAAGGCCTGGAGATCCCACCCCCAATTCAGCAACTATAGCACCATCTGGACTGGAAATTCTGTCCTATCTGCCTCCTCTCTCTGTCTCTCTTTTCCTTGCCCTGTCTCTGTCCCCAGAGACCACCCAACCGGTCAAGGCGCATGACTGCCCTCCAGAGTCTGGGTCCTGCACTGAGTTTCTTCCTCAATGAGGGACTTTTTCCTTGACGTAGCCTCTTATGCTGCGTTCAGACTGCATCCAATCAGATTTCCTTCCATATCTGATTTTTCGGGCTGACTGTTCACACTGTTTTTCGTAAGTGTCCGAATGCGATCTGGCTCTGTTCAGGCTGGACCACATTATCAGCCGATCTGACAGGTTGTCGTAACAACGACGTCGGGACGGAGTCATCATCCAGTGCGCATAATGTGTGAGGTCATATAATTGCGACGGCAACAACAATATAGCAATATCACTGTCACACGCCTGACATCGTCAATTTCTTCTTCCGTGTTTGAGCGCAATGCGATGCTCTTCCTTCTGGCTCCTCCCTCTCGTGTCGCTGATATGATGTCACGGTCCGACGTATCCAATCAGTGTTTGGAGCTGTTCAGACTGAGACGCATCTGTCCCTATCTGATACAAAACTACCTCCAGAATTTGGTTTCAGTCCATCCCGCAAAGCTATCATGTGGTATAGGACTGTTCAGACTACACACGAGACATCTGATGTCAATCAGGATGGGAGGAAAATCAGATATAGGAGACCAGTCTGAACAAGGCCTTATGCTTGACCTGGAGGTTCAGTTGGGTTTCTCTGTCTGTTAAAGCACTTTGAAATATCTGCTGATGTGATTAAAGGTTATACAAATAAAGGTTGATTGATTGCACACGGTGGTGCAGTGGGTAGCGCTGTCGTCGCCAAGCAACGAGGTTCGAGTCCCGCTCTGTGTGGAGTTCACATGTTCTCCCCGTGTCTGTGTGGGTTCTCTCTGGGTTCTTCAGCTTCCTGTCCATCCATCCATCCATCCATCCATCCATCCATCCATCCATCCATCCATCCATCCATCCATCCATCCATCCATCCATCCATCCATCCATCCATCCATCCATCCATCCATCCATCCATCCATCCATCCATCCATCCATCCATCCATCCATCCATCTCCCTGCAGTGACAGAGATCAGCCAGTATGTGGAGACAAATAGCTCTCTATATCTTTCATGTATCCATGTCTTTGTGTAAAATCCTATTTGTATGACTTTTCATATTAATAACCTCAGAAAATATATGTATGCATAATACATATATATGTATGTATATATATACATACATATATATGTATGTATATATATACATACATATATATGTATGTATATATATACATACATATATCTGTGTGTGTGTGTGTGTGTGTGTGTGTGTGTGTGTGTGTGTATTCTACATGATGGGCATATATATTGTCATCATTTAAATCATAAATTGTATTTGATACATTTTGCTTTTTTTGACTTCAATATTATCATTTTGATGTTTTCTTCCTGAAAAAAATAACGATTGTAATCAGACATGTATTTTCATTTTACAGGCCCAAAAAGTCCACACGTAGCAAAAATAATACACATGTATGCAATATATGTACATATGCAAATTTATGTATTGTTTTGTCAGAAGGTTTAATGAAGGCTTTATTTACAAACACTCAGGCTTCAGACCATTGAATTTTATTGAATTTGCTATAAAACACATTTACTAGTTGATTAAATTCTGTGATCACCCACTGAATTATTATGAACTGACTGAATGCTGGAAGTGGCTCCTTGACGCTTTGTTAATAAATTAAGAATCTGAAGTTAAGCTGTCTCCTAATAATGTAAATTTGAATTAATTATTCATTCCAAACAGTTTCTACTTTCGACTAAGTTTACATTTTTGACACCCTATAAATTCCCTGTTAGGAAGTGACAGCAGGAGTCAGCTGTAGCTAAAAGCTAACGTGATCCATAACACGAGTCTGCACACATAGAACACACACTTCATCATACATTTCACTACAGATAGTTTAATCTTATAAAATATATTGTGTTGGTCTTTTGGCAATAATTTGTATTTATTCTCTGAATTTGCAAAGTAGCTAGAGACTGGTTTATTTAGATGGATGTAAAGTAAAAGTACAAAATATTCCAGGTAATGAGGCTTTACTTTGGATGAAACAACAGGATTTAGATGAGTTCAAGCCCTCAGTAATAAACTCTTGTTTAACGTAATGCAGGTTCAAGTCAAAGACAATTAAATGTTTAACTCTGTGTGTGTGTGTGTGTGTGTGTGTGTATACATTCACATATACTGTATATATACTGTACATGTAACATAGTTGAATAGGTTGTAGTTGAAATCCCGCTAAATGGGGAAACTACGCCACCTACTGTTCACATGCCTGCATCATGTCAGTGAAGGATGATGGGAAATCCTCCTTTCCGTGAGACAGGTAACGTCAATTACCATTTGGAAACGCACTTAGAAGTTATTATGGGATACATGTCTGAGAGTTAACTGTCACGTTGTTCATTGGTTCAAACATGAACTTTAGTAGCATTGTTTTACTCTAAATGAAGAACGTCTCCGGCACAGGTAGACAGGTGGGATCGGTCTCCTGCAGGCCAGGTGCTCTGGTTCACAATCACACACTGTTCACTGTCTGCTGTGTGGGCTTTTTGTTGAGGCAGGTTTGTTACGTGTGTTATGATTTAATGTGGAATTTTGTGCAAATTCATCTGATTTGATGAATAACCTAAAATAAGATAAAATGGTAACAGTTCATAGTGGAAAAATATACTACATTTATTCTGCATTTTCTTTTTTTACATGAAGATAAGAGATTTGTTGTATAAAAATCACAATACGATCACTAAATCATAAACGTACAGTATAGTAGTTTATACAAAAAAACAGTATATAGATATATGCGTATAGATAA